>JBBBDQ010001031.1:4737500-4955000 GCA_037127315.1 Ascarosepion bandense | reverse complement strand
AATGGAGTGAACGGAGAAGGGAACATGAGAGAGAGGATGCAGGTTATGGAGTTAGGAGATGACTATTGACTTTACATTTAAATTCTTGGCGATTGTAGCTGTCAGGGAAACAAGTAAATGGAAGGGAATTCCACAGGCGGGAAGTGCGAGAAAAGAAGCTGTTGGAGTAGAATTTGTGTTGACATTTTATTGGTTTCACAGTAAAAGCGAGGGACCTAGTTGCTAATCTTGTGGCTATGTAAATTCATATATACAGGGCACCAGTGAGCTAAGTCCATCAAAGCAGAAGCCGTAGGAAGTCACATTGTGCCGGTGAGAAAGTGAGTGTATCTGAGCTACCAAGTCTGGGTTTTTGTAATTCATTATTTTTGTTTTCACTGATATGGTTTTGTGTTTTATGCTTGAGATCAATATAGTTTTTCAGTGATTCAGGAAGAGGGCAGGAGAACTGGTTGATGGTTTGAAAGTCATGAGCCATCTCCCTTAAAGACACATGGCCCAGTGGATATGGGCATTGGTTAGTTCCAGTGACTTGACCCAAAGAGTTGTGAGTACGATACCAGGCTACAGCAGTGGTGATCAAGTGAATCAGGTTAGAGGGAGATAACTCATGACTACCAGAAGAGGCTTTGCACATGGAATGAGAATGATATACCCCAGTGATCATAATAAGGATTCGGTTTGAAATTCTTAGCACCTGAAGAAGGCCATAGCATACAACATCCCAAACATCATACAAATGGCAATAAAGATGAGGACAATAGTCCAAATAATGTAAATAGATTGTATTTATGATCCAAAATTTGTGTCCTGGGTATGACAACAAACTACATCTGGCAGCAAGGCCTCTGAAACATGGAACTACCTGTTAATGTTAAATTGATGTTAAAAATTGCCACAAAACATTTTGATTTTATTGAAGATGAAATGATCTATTGACAGGTCTCTAAAATGTATTTAGATACATTGTATTTATTTTCAATTTTTCTAGTGGAATTGTCCACCTATATTGCATATGATCCATTAGTGTACATAGGCTGGAATCATCTATTATGACAGGTCTCTAATTTCTATTTAGATACATTGTATTTATTTTCAATTTTTCTAGTTGAATTGTTCACCTATATTTCATATGATCCATTATTGTCCATAGGCTGGAATGATCCATTATGACAGGTCTCTAATTTCTATTTAGATATATTGTATATATTTTCTATTTTTCTAGTTGAATTGTTCACCTATATTGCATATGATCCATTATAAGTAGAGTTTTGTGACTCTTGTCATTTTATCAACATCTGCTTTTTCTAATCTGAATTTATATGCGTTACAAATTAAACTAAGCACAACTGACTACTGAAGTATAAAACATTTGCGTGGATTTTGACTTCCTTCTGGGGCCATTTTGCTTTTGTTTGTCTGAATCTGTTTTGTTCATGCTAAGTCTTAAAAAGCACTTCATAAACTCACTGTTTTTTTATTCATAATGTTGAATGTGTTAAATTGGGTTTAATGTCTTAAAAAGAAAAATCCAAAGTTCAAAATTGTCACAAAACATTGTTGATATATTTAAGATGGAATGATCTATTATGACAGGTTCCTAATTTTATTTATATAATCAGTGGATTTCTCCCACGTTTCTTTAGATACTGGTAATTATACCACTCGCTCTATTGGTTGGTTTGAAGCTAGCATCCAGCTTCCAGACAAAAATAAACTCCCAGCCAATGTCTCAGACTCTTCTTATTGACCAAAACCATTGCCAATGCACCAATCATTGCATATAGATATAGAGTTTGATTAAAAACAGAATATCTCCTCAAATACAATTATCGATTAAAAAAAAATGTTCAAACAAATCATTTCAAAATGTCACTTGTTAAAACCATTTCATTAAACTTTGGGATTTTCCGTAATATATATATATATATATATATATAACATAATGATGATCCACGTATACTGTCTTAACATGTATAGGAAAAACTACTAAAATTAATAAAACTACTATTAATAATAGAAATAAATAAATACTTTCAAAAAAATACATTTTTAAACTTACAACTTTTTAGTAGTTTTTCCTATACATGTTAAGACAGTATACGTGGATTATCATTGTTATATATATATATATATATATATATATATATATATATAATGTTACGGAAAATCCCAAAGTTTAATGAAATGGTTTTAACAAGTGACATATTGAAATGATTTGTTTGAACATTATTTTTAATCAATAATTGTATTTGTGTAGATATTCTGTTTTTAATCAAACTGTGTATATATATATATATATATATATATATATATATATATATATATATATATTTGATATTTCAGACCAGCTCGGCCTTTCATCAGAAACAAATGATTTTAAAATTTAAACTAGAAGCGTTCGTCGTGAGAAGCGTCTGTTAAGAGATGTTTACATCACGTGATGTAGAAAGCGATAGAGATAGAAAAAAATGGCAAACCCATAAAAAAAATGGAGAAGTTAATCCCAAAAATTTTATCTAATTAATATAAAATATTAAAATAGATAAAAATAGAGCGTTCAGTGGATATTATCCAGAGCAATGATATATAGAGCAGAAAACTCAACACATAAATGGTTATAAATCCAGAATTTATTTCAGCAGTTGTAAAAATTACAAACTGCTTCATCAAACCTGAAAAAAGAAAAACAAAAAATAAATTGAGTTTTGGGGTTTGACAAAGCAGTTTGTAATTTTTATAACTGCCAAATTAAATTCTGGATTTATAGCCATTTAATTATGTGCTGAGTTTTCTTATATATATAATCCTCTCAAATATTTTGATGACATGAGTATACTTGTTAAGAATAAACATAAATTTTTTTTTTTTTTTTTTTTTGATTATAGTAATTGGTTTGAACCTTGGGAAAATGAGAGATCGTGAGCCACAGATTCATGAACCAGAAATACACCAAATTCGATTGACTGGATTGAAATCATCTCAAATGTATCGTGTCTATATCTGGGCCCGCACTAAAATTGGACGAGGAGAGCCCTATTATATTGATTTGGCTACCACAAAACCTGGAGGTAAGTTACTATTTTAAATTTCTAGCTACAGAATTAGTATTTGTCTATATTTCTGAGATGAAGTAGTATTTACAGTATTCGGATTATTGTCCTCATCTTTGTTACCATTTGTATGATGTTTCGGCCGTTGTACACTCCAGCCTTCTTCAGGTGCTAGGAATTTTGAAGAAGCATACAACGGCTGAATCAGTGTACAAATGGCAACAAAGATGAGGACAATAGTCTGAATAATGTAAATACTACAAAATTAGTGTTTTTTCAACATGATCACAGTTTGATTTTTAAAACAAACTGAAGTTTTGAAAATATGGTTATGCGTAAAATGTTTTGCTTTACACCATTGCTTTGTTCTTTATATTTTCGTGTTTAAATCTGACAATGTTTCAATTGAATCCACAATAAACCTCAAACAACAAAGCCAACTCCTGCTGAAATTAATTTTTTTTTTAATCATTTCACCCGAAGCAAGGCATTCTACTGCCACTGTTGTGCAGGGGCTTACATAGGGGAAGGTGATGAGAAAGAGGGGTTAGTTATGGGAAATGTCAGGAGGAGAGTAATAGACGGATGAGAATGCTGGTGTAATAGGGTGGAGTGGATGGAGAAAAGAGCTTGAGAGAATGGCGATAGATAGATTTTTTTCTAATCATATCGCACCAAGCAAGGCATTCTACTGCCACTGTTGCACAGGGGGTTACATAAGGGAAAGTGATGCGAAAGAGGGGTTAGTTATAGAAAATGTCAGGAGGAGGGTGATAAACAGATGAGGATACCGAGGATATGGGTGGAGTAGATGGGAAAAGAGCTTGTGAGAATGGATGCGAGTTGGTGTGATAGGAGATGTCTATTGACCTTACATTTAAATTCCTGGAGACTGTAGCTGTTGGGGAAGCAAGTATATGGAAGTGAATTCTGCAGGCGAGTAGTGCGAGAAAAGAAGCTCTTAGAGTAGAAATTGCGGTTACACTTTATCAGTTTCACTGTAAAAGGGTGGGACCTAGTTGCTAATCTAGTAGCTTGTGTAAATTCATACCTAGGGGGCACCAGTGATCTGAATTCATTGGAGCAGAAGCCGTGAAAGTATTTATAGAAGAGGCACAGGGAAGCCACATCAACCTCAGTGAGAGAGCAAAGTCGGTATTGATCACATTGCAGATTCTCCGTTGGATTTTGTCAAGAACCCCGAGGTGAATAGCAGGGACATCCAACCAGATGTGGCAGCAGTATTCAATATATGGGCGGACGGTAGATTTATATATGTGCAGGATGGACTCAGATGGGAAAAACTATGTTGACCTTAAGAGGATTGAAGGCATCATTTTTCAGAAGATTCTGATTAGTCGTATCTATATACAGAATCTATTTGTATGATGGTAGCCGATGTAATGTGGTTCTGTGTTTGTGGTGCAGTGGATATCATCTCAGAATGAGAAATTGGGGAGCCGAGTTTGAATTCCGGTTGAATTTGTTGCATTCACTTACGCGCAAATACCCTTGGGAAAGGTATTAATCCATCTCGTTTCCCTCCGTTTAATAATTAAATACCAGGACAAATAGGGTTCTATAACCTTGGTTAGCAATAAGTCTACCTCACCCAGAGGATAAAAGGGTCTGAGTAGGGTCAACACCCCAGCCTGTAAAAAAAAAAAAATCTCTTCGTCGATGGCAAAGGATCGTTGATTGCTTAGGTTTCACTGAGAGAGATAGAAGGCTTTATTCAGATGATCAAATTATTTTGGCCCAAAGAGTATTGATGTCATGCAACCCCATGCCAAATTTATTATTTAACACTACAGGAGAATACTGAGAATGTCATGGACTGAACATGTGAGCAACGACAAAGTTTAAGAGAAAATGGAAACAAAAAAGACACTTAAAACATCAGGAAAAGATAGTTGAAATTTCTAGGGCACATAATGAGGAAAGAGGGCTTGGAAAATTTGATACCCACAAAATAAATTGAATGCAAGAGGCATAGAAAAAAACGGCACATAACCTACCTAGCAAGGTTGAGGAGAGATAGCAAAAAGACAAACTTTACTGTAAACTACAAAATTAAAAAAAAATGATTATGTTTTTCATACTATTGTTAGCATTTTTTTTTTTTTTTTTTTTTTTTTAATCATTTCACCCCGAGCAAGGCGGAAATGCCACTGATGTGCAGGGGGCTACATAACTGTAAAAAGATTAATTAGAAGAGAGTGAGGAGTACAGACCAGTTAGAAAAGAGCAATAAAAAGATGAGAATGCAGGTGTGATGACAGATACATAGGTGGAGAGAAAGGGAAGGATATACGGGAGTGGGGAGAGAGCTAGAATCCAGTGGTTAATAGATGAGTATTGATATTGTATTTAAATTCTTGGAGGTTGTAGCCATCAGGAAAGCAAGAATATGGGAGCGAGTTCCACAGGTGGGAAGTGTGAGAGAAGAAGCTGCAGGAGTAGAATTGTCATCTGCATTTGATTAATCTGATTGTCAGAATCCTGATGAATAGAGTGAGAAGCAGAATCAGGCCAGAGATAGGGCAGGAACAGTGCGGGTTCATCAAGGACACTGGAACAAGGAACGCCATATTCATGATTAGGATGCTCTCTGAAAGGGCATTGCAAATGAAGAAAGACTTGTACCTGTGCTTCGTTGATTACACGAAGGCATTCGACAAAATACGACACAAAGAATTGATGGCGATGCTGGGCAATCTCGACATTTTCGGCAAAGACATAAGAATAATCAAGAATCTCTACTGGCAGCAAATGGCCTGCATACGGACAGGTAACGACCTCAGTAGATACACAAAGATAGAAAAAGGCGTAAGACAAGGATGTGTCTTTTCACCGGATTTGTTCAACCTATACAGTGAGAATATTTTGAGGACCCTAGATGACACACCAGGATTTGTTATTGGAGGCCACAACCTGAACAACATAAGATATGCAGATGATACAGTGCTGATTGCGGACATGGAAAGGAAACTACAAGACCTCATACAGAAAGTAGCAGTGGAGAGTGACAAGAAAGGACTACAAATAAACTTTAAGAAAACTGAGTGCATGGTCATCAGCAAAAGATACAACCCAAAATGCCAAATACAGGTGGAGGATAACAGAATCAAACAAGTACAAGAATTTAAGTACCTAGGAAGTGTTCTAACAGGCGATGGAAAGTGCGACACAGAAATCCGAAGGCGAATTGGCATGGCAAAGGACGCATTCCAGAAGATGAGCAAAATACTAACACACAGGAAAATCTCAATAGAAACGAAGAAAAGAGTTCTAGACTGCTACATGATGTCAGTTCTTCAATACGGCTGTGAATGCTGGACAATATCATCGAAAATGAGGACAAAACTGGAAGCGGCCGAAATGTGGTTCTACAGAAGGATGCTACGGATATTGTTGACTGAGCATACAAGCAATGACGAGGTGTTAGAAAGAATGGCAACAAAAAGGAAATTGATGCTGAGCATCAGGAAGAGACAACTGAAGTTCCTGGGACATGCAATGAGGAAGGAGAGCCTGGAGAACCTGATACTGACTGGACAGATAGAAGGAAGGAGAGACAGAGGAAGGCAGCGGATGACGTATTTGGACTGATCAGGTGGATGACAGAATGGGGGTTGCCAGGAGCAACAGGAGCAAACATACTAAGAGCCACAAGGAATAGGGAGACATGGAGAGCCATGATCGCCTACGTCCTGAAGGGACAGGGCACATAGAAGAAGAAGAACTGTGAATGGGTGAGACCCAGTTGCCATTCTGGTTGCATGAGTAAACACCTGTTGCGGAGGCACCAGTGACTTAAGTTCATCCGAGCAGAAGCCATGAAAGTATTTATAGAACAGAGAAAGGGAGGCCACATTTCGTCGGTGGGGAAGTGGCTGCAGTCGAGCCACCAAGTCAGTACCTATCACAGGATAATTTTAAATGAAAATAGAATGGTTATTTTGTTATTATTATTTTGCAAAATTTTACAAGGCAAAAAGCGACAATTTACCCATCGTGCCTTGTAGATTTGAGATATATATACATGCACACTAACAAAAAAAAAAAATTATGTATTTCATACTATTTTAGTATTTATTGCCAAGTGGATGATTCTAAACAAAAATAGAATGTTTCTTTTTTTATTACTTTGCAAAATTTTACAAGACAGTCAGGAGGTCTTTGCTTCGGCCAGAAAATAAGAAGAAGAGACTAGCATGGGGAAGAGAGCACAAAAACTGGACACCAGAACAGTTCATTTGATGCACATGTTATTGTGCAGTATTAACAAAAGAACCATTCTATTTTCATTTAGAATTATCCACTTGGCAATAAACTCTAAAAATAGTATAAAATACATAATTTTTTTAAAAACTGGGGTGGCCTAATTATTATGGCAGGTAGTGTATATATTTGTCCACATATAGCATATTACTGTTACACTTAGTATAATGCTTCTATCCATTTAGAGATTCCAAAAATGAATACGCAATATTATTAGTCCAATCCTGGCATATCGACTTCAGTCACATTTTTTTTTTATAATCATATCGCCCCCAAGCAAGGCATCTTACTGCCATTGTTTTGCAGAAGGTTACACAGGAGGAAAGTTATGAGAAAGAGTGACAAATTATAGGGGGTGTCAGGAAGTGGGTAAGAGAAGGATGAGAATATTGATGAGAGTGGAGTGGATGGAGAAAGGAAAATGAGAGAAAGAGGATGCAGGTTAGTGAGATAGATGACTATTGACTTTACATTTAAATTCTTGGAGATTGTAGCTGTTGGGGAACCAAGTAAATGGAAGGGAATTTCGCAGGCGAGAAGTTTGAGAAAAGAAGCTACTGGAATAGAATTTGCGTTTACAATTTATTGGTTTCACAGTAAAAGGGTGGGACCTAGTTGCTAATCTTGTGGCTCAAGTAAATTTATATATAAGGGGCACCAGTGAGTTAAGTTCATCAGAGAAGAAACCATGAAAGTATTTGTAGAAGAGACACAAGGAAACCACATTGCGCCATTGAGAAAGTGACTGTATCTGAGCTGTCAAGTCGGGAGCAGTCACATTACAGATTCTCCGTTGAATTTTGTCAAGGGCACCTAGGTGGATAACAGGAGCACCCAATCAGATATGGCAGCAGTATTCAATGCATGGGCGGATGGTAGATTTATATATGTTCAGGATTGTTTCAGGTAGAAAAAAAAAACTTCCTGGCCTTACACAGAGAACAGACTTTCTTAGCAGCGGATTTAGCTTTGGATTCGATAGATTCACACCACTGTAACGTAACTTTATTGTGCCTTTTCTATAAATATTTTCAGGGTAGTTGTTCTGATGTGCTTTTCTCTAGGGTATAATTTTTAAATGTTGATTTTATTCCACCCTACCTCAAAGGCAAATTGTACATATGGGAACTTGTTAGGTTTCAATAGAGACTCTGAGGTATTGTGGTGGCTGTAGTAAGAATGTTAAGTAAGAGTATGTCCTTTTGATGAAAGGAATACTGTGCTATGTTGGGTCACTAATTGTGGCTAGCTAAGTTTAAGATAAGGACTGAAGACTAGCCTTCTCCCCATTTCACTTTTTGGCCTTGTGTAACATTTTTGTATTATTTGTTAGGTCTCAATAGAGACTCTGAAGTATTATGGTGGCTGTAATAAGAATCATAAGCAAGACTGTGTTTTGGTGAAAGGAATACCTTCGTATGTTTGGATCAGTAATTGTGGCTAGCTAAGTTTAAGTTAAGACAGATTTAACACCAGCCTTCACCTATCTCCACTTTTGACCTTGTGTTACTCAAAGTATTACTTTCCTTTTTTTAATTTTTATTTCCCACTCCGCACTTATAAATTATACAGATGGGAAATAGTTAGGATATCATAGAGACTCCGAGGTATTATGGTGGCTGTAATAAGCATCATAAGCAAAGATGTGTTTCGATGGAAGGAATACTGTGGAATGTTTGGGTCAGTAATTGTGGCTACTTAAGTTTAAGTTAAGACAGTTTGAAAACTAGCCTTCGTCTATTTTTCTTTTGGTTTTGTGCCACATTTTTGTAATTTTCAAAATAAATATTGCTTTCCTCGTTGGCACCGAAACTTAATGAATTGAAGTGCAATACTAGATTGTCAGCTAGGTTTCATCATTTTACAGTTGAAATGTAAGAAAAGTTCTATGTTAACAATTTCTTCCCTTGAACTTTTGACTTTCCAGTCAACTTTGCATTTAAATTTTTGAAGATCAATATTGTTATCTTCTGTCATCTGGATTAGACCTGTATTTGTTGATATTTCTGAGATGAGTTAGTAAAAGTACACTATTTACATTATTTGGACTATTGTCCTCATCATTATTTTCAGGGAAATTTCTTTTTTTTTTTTGCCCCTTCTTCCTTTTCTCTTTCTTCTTAATTTCTCTTTTCTTTTCTCTTTTTTCTCTTTCTTTTCCGTTTTTCTCTTTCATGTTACTTTCTTTTCTCTTTTTCTTTCTTTTTTTCTCTTTGTCTTTTTTCTATTTTGTTTACCTTTTTCTTTTTTGTCTCTTTTGTCTTTTTTCTTTTTGTATCATTTTCTCTCTTTTCTTTTTGTCTTTTTTCTTTTCATCAATTTTCTCTGTTCCTTTTTGTCTCTTTTTCTTTTTATCTCTTTTTGTCTCTTTTTCTTTTTATCTCTTTTTGTCTCTTTTTCTTATCTCTTTTTCTCTCTTCTGTCTCTTATCTCTTTTTGTCTCTTATCTCTTTTTGTCTCTTATCTCTTTTTGTCTCTTATCTCTTTTTGTCTCTTATCTCTTTTTGTCTCTTTTTCTGTCTCTTTTTATCTGTCTCTTTTTGTCTCTTTTTGTTTCTTTTTCTTTCTGTCTCTTTTTTCTGTTTCTTTTTCTTTCTGTCTCTTTGTTTCTTTTTCTTTCTGTCTTTTTTTGTTTCTTTTTCTTTCTGTCTTTTTTTGTTTCTTTTTCTTTCTGTCTTTTTTTGTTTCTTTTTCTTTCTGTCTTTTTTTGTTTCTTTTTCTTTCTGTCTTTTTTTGTTTCTTTTTCTTTCTGTCTTTTTTGTTTCTTTTTCTTTCTGTCTTTTTTTGTTTCTTTTTCTTTCTGTCTTTTTTTGTTTCTTTTTCTTTCTGTCTTTTTTTGTTTCTTTTTCTTTCTGTCTTTTTTTGTTTCTTTTTCTTTCTGTCTTTTTTTGTTTCTTTTTCTTTCTGTCTTTTTTTGTTTCTTTTTCTTTCTGTCTTTTTTTGTTTCTTTTTCTTTCTGTCTTTTTTTGTTTCTTTTTCTTTCTGTCTTTTTTTGTTTCTTTTTCTTTCTGTCTTTTTTTGTTTCTTTTTCTTTCTGTCTTTTTTTGTTTCTTTTTCTTTCTGTCTTTTTTTGTTTCTTTTTCTTTCTGTCTTTTTTTGTTTCTTTTTCTTTCTGTCTTTTTTTGTTTCTTTTTCTTTCTGTCTTTTTTTGTTTCTTTTTCTTTCTGTCTTTTTTTGTTTCTTTTTCTTTCTGTCTTTTTTTGTTTCTTTTTCTTTCTGTCTTTTTTTGTTTCTTTTTCTTTCTGTCTTTTTTTGTTTCTTTTTCTTTCTGTCTTTTTTTGTTTCTTTTTCTTTCTGTCTTTTTTTGTTTCTTTTTCTTTCTGTCTTTTTTTGTTTCTTTTTCTTTCTGTCTTTTTTTGTTTCTTTTTCTTTCTGTCTTTTTTTGTTTCTTTTTCTTTCTGTCTTTTTTTGTTTCTTTTTCTTTCTGTCTTTTTTTGTTTCTTTTTCTTTCTGTCTTTTTTTGTTTCTTTTTCTTTCTGTCTTTTTTTGTTTCTTTTTCTTTCTGTCTTTTTTTGTTTCTTTTTCTTTCTGTCTTTTTTTGTTTCTTTTTCTTTCTGTCTTTTTTTGTTTCTTTTTCTTTCTGTCTTTTTTTGTTTCTTTTTCTTTCTGTCTTTTTTTGTTTCTTTTTCTTTCTGTCTTTTTTTCTTTTTCGTTTCTTTTTTCTTTTTCTTTCTGTCTTTTTTTGTTTCTTTTTCTTTCTGTCTTTTTTTGTTTCTTTTTCTTTCTGTCTTTTTTTGTTTCTTTTTCTTTCTCTTTTTTTGTTTCTTTTTCTTTCTTTTTGTCTTTTTTTGTTTCTTTTTCTTTCTGTCTTTTTTTGTTTCTTTTTGTCTTTTTTTGTTTCTTTTTCTTTTTCTTTTTGTCTTTTTTTGCTTTTTCTTTCTTTTTGTCTTTTTTTGTTTCTTTTTCTTTTTCTTTTTTGTCTTTTTTTCTTTTTCTTTCTGTCTTTTTTTCTTTTTCTTTCTGTCTTTTTTTGTTTCTTTTTGTCTCTTTTTCTCTCTTTTTCCTTTTTTGTCTTTTTTTCTTTTTCCTCTTTTTCTTTTTCTCTTTTTCCTTTTTTTCTTTTTCTCTTTTTCCTTTTTTCTTTTTGTCTTTCTTTTCTTTTTCTTTTTGCTTTTCTTTGTCTTTTTCCTTTTTCCTTTTCTTTCTTTTTCTCTTTTTCTTTCTTTCTTCTTTTTCCTTTTTCTTTCTTTCTTCTTTTTCTTTTTCCTTTCTTTCTTCTTTTTCTTTTTCCTTTTCTTCTCTTTTTCCTTTTCTTCTCTTTTTCCTTTTCTTCTCTTTTTCCTTTTTATCTTTTTTTTTCTTTTTTGTCTCTTTTTGTCTGTTTTTCCTTTTTGTCTGTTTTTCCTTTTTCTTTTTGTCTCTTTTCCTCTTTCTTTTTGTCCCTTTTCCTCTTTTTCTCTCTTTGTCTCTTTTCCTCTTTTTCTTTTTGTCTCTTTTACTTTTCTTACTTTTTCTTTTTTCTTTTCTTTTTCTTTTTCTCTCTTTTTCTGTTTATTCTCTTTTTCTCTGTTTTTTTTCTCTGTCCTTTTTCTCCTCTTTTTTTCTCCATCTTTTTTTAAAAATATAAAATCTTTGAAAATGTCTTAAATTCTTTTTTTAGTTCCAAATGCTCCAACATTCAGTTTTGTCCACATCGACTACACCTACGTCAATATCACTTGGCCAATTTATAAAAACACAGACTTACACGGAAGTGTCTATTATGTCGAGTTTCGAAAGGAAGGTGAGTACATTTAAAATTCTATTCTTGCTTTGACAAAATACCTCTGATACCACTTTTTCTTGTATACTCCTGGTCAATCAATACAAAACCCCAAAATCCTGTGTCTGATGATATACTACATCCAGCAGCAGCAAAATCTCTGATTGGGGAGATTCAAGATTTTGACAAGCGTGGAACACCCTCATAATTATTGTTGCTCCCAGGTCTGTTTTGACCTGGGGTGATAGCACTGGTTAGGGTCCCAGATATGGGTAAATAGTGAACTCCAAACAAAGGACTTGTTTGTTGCAAGCCAAATTCCAACATGAAAGAACAATAATTGATTTCATAGGATATTTCGCAATAATCAACAAGATAATGAACATCAGCTAATCTATGGACACCTGATGATGACCAGAGGGTCAGTCGGTCAGCTAAGTGCCATACGTGAAACACGCTTGGGCGATCATGTCTCAAAAGAGACATGACTGACTGGGCAGAATATTATCCCACAGTAGGTTGCCATTACTTTCTGCGGTAGATTGGTTACCAATCAAAGCTACAGAACCCAATCTGTCCTGCTATTTAATCCATAACTGGAGAGAAGAGACGGATTAATACCTTTCCCAAGGGTATTTGTGCATAAGTGAATGTAATGGATTCAACTGGAATTCAAACTCGGCTCCACCGATTTCTCGTTCCGAGCCGATATCCACTGCACCACAATGCACATACTTGATCAAAACTTTGTGTCTATTACAACACATATATCAACCAAGATGAGAACAAAAGTTCAAAATAATTCCAAGATTATTGAAAATTTATCGCCATAATACATTTTTGAAGCAAAAAGTTATTGCTAGCAATGCATTTTTGAATGCAAAACTAGAAGAGATCTTCAGTTTTCTAAAATAAAAATTAATAAAAAAATTTAATCAAAATCTGACTAACTAGGTCCCACCCTTTTACAGTTAAACAAATAAGATGTAACCGTAAATTCTACTCCAACAGCTTCTTTTCTCGCGCTTCCCGCCTGTGGAACTCCCTTCCACAAGTCTGCTTTCCCAACAGCTACAATATCCAGGTGTTTAAATGTAGGGTCAATAGACACCTCCTATCACACTAACTCCCATTTATTCTCAGAACACTCATTTACCCAACCCTCATTCTCGGTATCCTTACCTGCCTATCCCCCACCCTCTGACATTTCCTATATTTAACCATTCTCGGTATCCTTACCCGCCTATCACCCACCCTCTGACATTTCCTATATTTAACCATTCTCGGTATCCTTACCCGCCTATCACCCACCCTCTGACATTTCCTATATTTAATCATCCTTTCTCCACTCTATGTAGCCCCCTGCGCAGTAGTGGCAGTGACATGCCTTGCTCGGGGTGAAACGCTTATAAAAAAAAAAAAAAAAAATTCTCTCTATAACCAAACATTAAAAAAATACCTTAAAAATTCACCTTTTTGGCAATAATTAACCCACAGGAGTTGATAATATGCCATTAAACAGAACTCAGACTCTTGAAAATAGGTTTTACAGAGCAGTAGTTCCCTGAATGTGCGTTAATGAAACCTCATCTACACTCTGATTTTTTACAAAAAATCCATACTTTATTTATACAAATCTATTGTAAATATCTTGTCAACATAAAATAACCCATTGAAGGTGTTGATATGCTTTAAAACAAACCATAAATAAAAATGCCTACTCGACCAACACAAATGAAGATACATTCTCATCTGAACCCAGGATAGACAAATTAGATTTTACAAGTGCATTTTGCACTTGAAATCAGCTAAACTAATATAAAAAAAACAACCAACACAAATATAAAAAATACAAAATTTTCTTGTTTTTTTTCTCTCCATATTTCAACATTTTAGATTTATAAACGTTTCTTATTTCTTCTAAAAAATAAAAAAAACGCAAACATAAAAAACATTTTAGATTTATAAACGTTTCTTATTTCTTCTTTATCATTCTAATGGATTCCAATCCACATTTGATCCCAATTTACACAATCCTGTATCAACGTACGGATGTGCCTTGTGGTGCAGTGGATATTGGCTCAGAACGAGAAGCCGGGGAGCCGAGTTCGAATTCCAGTTGAATCCCTTGTATTCACTTACGCGCAAATACCCTTGGGAAAGGTATTAATCCATCTCTTCCTTCCAGTTATGGGTTAAATAACAGGACAGATTAGGTTTTATTGCCTTGGCTGGCAACCAGTCTACCACAGAAAGCAATGGCAACCTACTGCGGGATAATCTTCTGCCCAGTCAATCATGTCTCTTTTGAGACGTGATCGCCCAAGTGTGTTTCACGTATGGCACTTAACTGACTGAATTCCCTGGAAGAAGCTGATTACTTTTTGCCAGTGGCATATGGAGGGAATGTGTTTGGTTTGGTATTTTGTGAGTGGTATGTTAGGTTCTATCCATGAAGGTTAGAAAGGGTAGAACTTAAGAATGTACTTTGTCTGAGCACTTTCCATCGAAGTAACAAGAGAGCAACGAGATGCCTGCAACTTTTTGTCCGTGAGAAAAGGTTGCAGGGTGGAAAACAATCTATTATCCACTCTACCCGTTTTTTATCATTGTCCTTTAACCAGTCAGTCAGGTTAAGTGCCATATGTGATACACGCTTTGGGTGATCATATCTCGAAAGAGACATAACTGACTGGGCAGAAGATTATCCCGCAGTAGGTTGCTATTGCTTTCTGCGGTAGACTGGTTGCCAACCAAGGCTATAGAACCCAATCTGTCCTGTTATTTGACTCATAGGTAAAGGGAAAAGAAACCTATTATATTATTGTTTAGTAATTAGTGGGGGATTGGTTTCCTATTGTTATGAAGTAATAAACTGATCCCCCACTTTATGACCAATATAAGCCTTAATCATTATTCCAACTATTATATTCAGTCAGTCAATTAAGTGCCATACGTGATACACGCTTTGGGTGATCATATCTCGAAAGAGACATGACTGACTGGGCAGAAGATTATCCCGCAGTAGGTTGCTATTGCTTTCTGCGGTAGACTGGTTGCCAACCAAGGCTATAGAACCCAGACTGTCTTGTTATTTAACCCATAACTGGAGGAAAGAGACGGATTAATACCTTTCCCAAGGGTATTTGCGTGTAAGTGAATGCAATGAATTTAGCTGGAATTCAAACTCGGCTCTGATTTCTCGTTCCGAGCCGATATCCACTGCACCACAACGGACATAACGGACATCCTACTACTTTAACCAGTACACAAGCCATTTTGTGTCTTTTTTTTTTCGCAAGTGAGCACACAAGTTTTTAACATAAGTTAACCACAAGCTGACAAAGGGGACAAAAGTTATGTTAGAGCAGGGCCTTAACAAATATATTAAGGTAAGTTATTTCTCTTTGGATGTGCGTTGTGGTGCAGTGGATATCGACTCGGAACGACAAATCGGGGAGCGGAGTTCAAATTCCAGTTGAATTCTTTGCATTCACTTACGTACAAATACCCTTGGGAGAGGTATTAATCCATCTCTTCCCTCTAGTTATAGGCTAAATAATAGAACAGATTGGGTTCTATAGCCTTGGTTGGCAACCAATCTTCCACAGAAAGCAATGGCAACCTACTGCGGGATAATCTTCTGCCTAGTCAATCATGTCTCTTTCAAGTCATGATCGCCCAAAGCATGCATCATGTATGGCCCTTAAGTGACTGAATATAATAGTTGGAAACATAATTAAATCTTCTACTGGGCATAAAATGGGGGATCGGTTTTCTATTGTTATGAAGTAATAAACTGATCCCTCACTAATTATACTTAATAAAATAATGTAATATAATCTAACTCTTCTCCCTCCAGCTATGAGTTAAATGACTGGACAGATTGGATTCTATAGCCTTAGCTGGCAACCAATCTATCACAGAAAATAATGGCAACCTACTGCGAGATAACCTTCTGCCCAGTCAGTCATGTCTCTTTCATGACATGATCACCTAAGCATGTATCACATATGGCTGAATATAATAGTTGAAAACATAATTTGCATTCGCTTATGCACAAATACTCTTCCCTCTAGTCATAAATTAAATAATAGTACAGATTGGGTTCTATAGCCTTGGCAGGCAATCAGTCTACGACAGAAAGTAATGGCAACCTACTGTGGGATAATCTTCTGTCCTGTCAATCATGGCTCTTCCGAAACATGATCGGCCAAAACGTGTATGATGTATGGCACTTAACTGACTGAGTGAATATAATAGTTAGAAACATAATTAAAATTTCTACTCGGCATAAATGGGGGATCGGTTTTCTATTGTTATGAAGTAATAAACTGATCCCCCACTAATTATACTTAATATAATAATGTAATATAATCTATCTCTTCTCCCTCCGGCTATGAGTTAAATGGCAGGACAGATTGGATTCTATAGCCTTGTCTGGCAACCAGTCTACCGCAGAAAGTAATGGCAACCTACTGCAAGATAATCTTCTGCCCAGTTAGTCATGTCTCTTTCTTCACAGGCTGGATGTGGCCCGGGGTCCAGGGGTTGCTGAACCCTGCTCTAACAGCTCAAAGAAGAAAATGACCTGGTTTGTAATGTTGTATATTACTTGGCTACAAACAATCACCTTTTCATCATGGTGACACTGGTGTGAAGATAAAGGTCGCCAGAGAGATTTTTTTTTTTAATCATATCTCCCCGAGCAAGGGATGTGCAGGGGGCTACGTATGAGTGAAGAGATTGGAAAATAGAAAACCGGAAGCCACATCCTAAACGGGGAACAAGGGATGAGCCTCTTCACCTGTTCAATAGACGTGGGTGGAGTGTGAAATGGGTGATAGTTTAGTCTATCTACTCCAATTGAAAAAAAAAAAAAGTGAGAAGTTTGGAAAAGAGAAAGCCGGAAACCACATCCTAAACAGGGAACAAGGGATTAGCCTCTTCACCTGTTCAATAGACGTGGGTGGAGTGTGAAATGGGTGATAGTTTAGTCTATCTACTCCAATTGAAAAAAAAAAAAAGTGAGAAGTTTGGAAAAGAGAAAGCCGGAAACCACATCCTAAACAGGGAACAAGGGATTAGCCTCTTCACCTGTTCAATAGATGTGGGTGATATTGCAGGCATAAGAGATAGCTGACAATCATTAGCCAGTAGAAATTCTCTGTTCTCACCTCTTCTCCTTCTGTTTTCAACTTATATAACCAACAACTCCCACGCACCTTCTGGCTGCTGCTTAATTAACATCAATCATATCTTTATCGGCTATTGGCCATCAAGCGTTTGTTGTTACCTTGTGTTTTCAGTCTGATGTTAATCATATCTTTGTCATCCACCACCTGTGCTCTCTGCCTTCAATACCAATTATATCTTTGATGGGTCAAAGCAATATTTTACAGTAACATTCAATACTTCCAAAATCAAGCTGGCCCCACCTCATTGATCCAGAGTTTTCTCCAATCACTAAAAAATGGTTAGACTCTCAATAAACTTTGATCCTGTGTATGATGATAAACTGCATCCGGCAGCAAGACCTCTGTTTGGGAGATTGGGAGAAGAATGGAATCACCTCTTAATTGCGGTTGTTCCCAGGTCCACCTTGACCTGGAGTGGTAACACCTGTTTGGGTCCCAGCTATGGGCAAACAGTTAACCCCAACAAACTGGGGTCAAAACACTATGAAAGTATAAAAATAGACTTTAATAAAAAAAAAAAATTACATTTTTGAAGGAAAAATATTTCCAACAATGCATTTTTGAAGGAAAAAAATTATTACCAGCAATATATTTTTGAATACAAAAATAGAAGTCAACTTCAGTTTTCTAAAAATTAAAAAAAAAAAATTTCATCAAAATCTGACTAAATCTACCTTTTCACTATAACCAAGCATTAAAAAAAACCCCTTAAAACCCCACATTTTTGGCATTAAATGACCCACAGAGGTTAATATGCTGTTAAACAAAACTCAAACTCAGATCCATTTACAAAAAATAAATTTTTATAGCAATATATGCATAAAAATAGACTTCTATAGAAAAAAATACACATTTTTGAAGAAAAAATATTACCAACAATACATTTTGAAGACGTATTATTTCTATAGCACATTTTTTGAAGGCAAATAATTATTCCTATAATACATTTTTGAAGGCAAATAATTATTCCTATAATACATTTTTGAAGGCAAATAATTATTTCTATAATACATTTTTGAAGGCAAATAATTATTTCTGTCCATTTTTAGAGGCAAATAATTATTCCTATAATACATTTTAGAAGGCAAATAATTATTCCTATAATACATTTTTGAAGGCAAATAATTATTTCTATAATACATTTTTGAAGGCAAATAATTATTTCTATAATACATTTTGAAGGCAAATAATTATTTCTATAATATATTTTGAGAGGCAAATGGTATTTTCTATAATACATTTTTTTGAAGGCAAATAATTATTCCTATAATACATTTTTTGAAGGCAAATAATTATTCCTATAATACATTTTTGAGAAGACAAATAATTATTTCTATAATACATTTTGAAGGCAAATAATTATTCCTATAATACATTTTTGAAGGCAAATAATTATTTCTATAATACATTTTGAGAGCAAATAATTATTCCTATAATACATTTTTTGAAGGCAAATAATTATTCCTATAATACATTTTTGAAGGCAAATAATTATTCCTATAATACATTTTTGAAGGCAAATAATTATTCCTATAATACATTTTTGAAGGCAAATAATTATTTCTATAATACATTTTTGAAGGCAAATAATTATTTCTATAATACATTTTTGAAGGCAAATAATTATTTCTATAATACATTTTTGAAGGCAAATAATTATTTCTATAATACATTTTGAAGGCAAATAATTATTCCTATGATACATTTTTTGAAGGCAAATAATTATTTCTATAATACATTTTTGAAGGCAAATAATTATTCCTATAATACATTTTTGAAGGCAAATAATTATTTCTATGATACATTTTTGAAGGCAAATAATTATTCCTGTAATACATTTTTGAAGGCAAATAATTATTCCTATAATACATTTTTGAAGCAAATAATTATTTCTATAATACATTTTTAGAAGGCAAATAATTATTTCTATAATACATTTTTGAAGGCAAATAATTATTCCTATAATACATTTTTGAAGGCAAATAATTATTTCTAATACATTTTTGAAGGCAAATAATTATTCCTATAATACATTTTTGAAGGCAAATAATTATTTCTATAATACATTTTTGAAGGCAAATAATTATTCCTTTAATACATTTTTGAAGGCAAATAATTATTCCTATAATACATTTTGAGAATAATTATTTCTATAATGTATTTTTGAAGGCAAATAATTATTCTATAATACATTTTGAAGGCAAATAATTATTCCTATAATACATTTTTAAAGGCAAATAATTATTTCTATAATACATTTTTTGAAGGCAAATAATTATTTCTATAATACATTTTTGAAGGCAAATAATTATTTCTATAATACATTTTGAAGGCAAATAATTATTCCTATAATTATTTTTGAAGGCAAATAATTATTCCTATAATACATTTTTGAAGGCAAATAAGGTATTTCTATGATGCATTTTTGAAGGCAAATAATTATTTCTATAATACATTTTTGAAGGCAAATAATTATTTCTATGATGCATTTTGAAGGCAAATAATTATTTCTATAATACATTTTTGAAGGCAAATAATTATTTCTATAAAGCATTTTTTGAAGGCAAATAATTATTCCTATAATACATTTTTTGAGGCAAATAATTATTTCTATGATGCATTTTTGAAGGCAAATAATTATTTCTATAATACATTTTGAAGGCAAATAATTATTTCTGTAATACATTTTTGAAGACGAAATAATTATTCCTATAATACATTTTTGAAGGCAAATAATTATTTCTATGATGCATTTTGAAGGCAAATAATTATTCCTATAATACATTTTTGAAGGCAAATAATTATTCCTATAATACATTTTTGAAGGCAAATAATTATTTCTATAATACATTTTTGAAGGCAAATAATTATTCCTATAATACATTTTTGAAGGCAAATAATTATTTCTATAATACATTTTTGAAGGCAAATAATTATTTCTATGATGCATTTTTGAAGGCAAATAATTATTTCTATGATGCATTTTTGAAGGCAAATAATTATTCCTATAATACATTTTTGAAGGCAAATAATTATTCCTATAATACATTTTTGAAGGCAAATAATTATTTCTATGATGCATTTTTGAAAGGCAAATAATTATTCCTATAATACATTTTTGAAGGCAAATAATTATTTCTATAAACCACATTTTGAAGGCAAATAATTATTCCTATAATACATTTTTGAAGGCAAATAATTATTCCTATAATACATTTTTGAAGGCAAATAATTATTCCTATAATATGTACATTTTTTGAAGGCAAATAGTATTCTATAATACATTTTGAAGGCAAATAATTATTTCTATAATACCTTTTTTGAAGGCAAATAATTATTCCTATAATACATTTTTGAAGGCAAATAATTATTTCTATAATACATTTTTGAAGGCAAATAATTATTTCTATAATACATTTTGAAGGCAAATAATTATTTCTATAATACATGTTGAAGGCAAATAATTATTCCTATGATACATTTTTGAAGGCAAATAATTATTCCTATAATACATTTTTGAAGGCAAATAATTATTTCTATGACGCATTTTTGAAGGCAAATAATTATTCCTATAATACATTTTTGAAGGCAAATAATTATTCCTATAATACATTTTTGAAGGCAAATAATTATTCCTATAATACATTTTTGAAGGCAAATAATTATTTCTATAATACATTTTTGAAGGCAAATAATTATTCTATAATGCATTTTGAAGGCAAATAATTATTTCTATAATATACATTTTTGAAATAATTATTTCTATAATACATTTTTGAAAGTGAAAATAATTATTCTATATTCCATTTTTGAAGGCAAATAATTATTCCTATGATACATTTTGAAATGATAATTATTCCTACAATACATTTTTGAAGGCAAATAATTATTTCTATGATGCATTTTTGAAGGCAAATAATTATTTCTATGATACATTTTTGAAGGCAAATAATTATTTCTATAATACATTTTTGAAGGCAAATAATTATTCCTATAATACATTTTGAAAGGCAAATAATTATTTCTATGATGCATTTTTGAAGGCAAATAATTATTCCTATAATACATTTTTGAAGGCAAATAAATTATTCCTATAATACATTTTTGAGCAAATAATTATTTCTATAGCCATTTTTGAAGGCAAATAATTATTCCTATAATACATTTTTGAAGGCAAATAATTATTTCTATAATACATTTTTGAAAGGCAAATAATTATTCCTATAATACATTTTTGAAGGCAAATAATTATTCCTATAATACATTTTAGGCAAATAATTATTCCTATATTACATTTTTGAAGGCTTAAATAATTATTCCTATAATACATTTTTGAAGGCAAATAATTATTTCTATAATACATTTTGAAGGCAAATAATTATTTCTATGATGCATTTTTGAAGGCAAATAATAATTATTTCTATAATACATTTTTGAAGGCAAATAATTATTTCTATAATACATTTTGAAGGCAATAATTATTCCTATAATACATTTTGAAGGCAAATAATTATTTCCATGATGCATTTTGAAGGCAAATAATTATTTCTATAATACATTTTTGAAAGGCAAATAATTATTTCTATAATACATTTTTGAAGGCAAATAATTATTTCTATAATGTGTACATATTTGAAGGCAAATAATTATTCTAATTATTTTTGAAGGCAGAAATATTATTCCTATAATACATTTTTGAAGGCCAAATAATTATTTCTATGATGCATTTTTGAAGGCAAATAATTATTCCTATAATACATTTTTGAAGGCAAATAATTATTCCTATAATACATTTTGAAAGGCAAATAAGTATTCTAATACATTTTTGAAGGCAAATAATTATTTCTATAATACATTTTTGAAGGCAAGAATAATTATTCCTATAATACACATTTTGAAGGCAAATAATTATTTCTATAATACATTTTTGAAGGCAAATAATTATTTCTATAATACATTTTTGAAATAATTATTTCTATAATACATTTTTGAAGGCAAATAATTATTTCTATAATACATTTTGAGAGAGCAAATAATTATTCCTATGATACATTTTTGAAGGCAAATAATTATTCCTATAATACATTTTTGAAGGCAAATAATTATTTCTATGATGCATTTTTGAAGGCAAATAATTATTTCTATAATACATATTTGAAGGCAAATAATTATTTCTATAATACATTTTTGAAGGCAAATAATTATTCCTATAATACATTTTTGAAGGCAAATAATTATTTCCTATGATGCATTTTTGAAGGCAAATAATTATTCCACCAATATACATTTTTGAGAGCAAATAATTATTTCTATAATACATTTTGAAGGCAAATAATTATTCCTATAATACATTTTTGAAGGCAAATAATTAGTCCTATAATATATTTTTGAAGGCAAATAATTATTTCTATAATACATTTTTTAAGGCAAATAATTATTTCTATAATACATTTTTGAAGGCAAATAATTATTCCTATAATACATTTTTGAAGGCAAATAATTATTTCTATAACATGAAGGCAAATAATTATTCCTATAATACATTTTTGAAGGCAAATAATTATTTCTATAATACATTTCTGTAGAAGGCAAAATAATTATTCCTATAATACATTTTTGAAGGCAAAAGAATTATTCCTATAATACATTTTTGAAAAAATAATTTATTCCTATAATACATTTTTGAAGGCAAATAATTATTCCTATAATACATTTTGAAGGCAAATAATTATTCCTATAATACATTTTTTGAAGGGCAAAATAATTATTTCTATGATGTATTTTTGAAGGCAAATAATTATTTCTATAATACATTTTGAAGGCAAATAATTATTTCTATAATACATTTTTGAAGGCAAATAATTATTCCTATAATACATTTTTGAAGGCAAATAATTATTTCTATGATGCATTTTTGAAGGCAAATAATTATTCCTATATAATATTTTTGAAGGCAAATAATTATTCCTATAATACATTTTTGAAGGCAAATAATTATCTTCATAATACATTTTTGAAGGCAAATAATTATTCCTATAATACATTTTTGAAGGCAAATAATTTCTATTTTTATGAATATATTTTTGAAGGCAAATAATTATTCCTATAATACATATTTGAAGGCAAATAATTATTTCTATGATGCATTTTGAAGGCAAACAATTATTCCTATAAATACATTTTTGAAGGCAAATAATTATTCCTATAATACATTTTTGAAGGCAAATAATTATTTCTATAATACATTTTTGAAGGCAAATAATTATTCCTATAATACATTTTTGTGTATGCAAATAATTATTTCATGAGCATTTTTGAAGGCAAATAATGTCTCTATAATATATTTTTGAAGGCAAATAATTATTCCTATAATACATTTTTGAAGGCAAATAATTATTTCTATGATGCATTTTTGAAGGCAAACAATTATTCCTATAATACATTTTTGAAGGCAAATAATTATCTTGCTAATATATTTCTTTAAAGGCAAATAATTATTCCCTATAATACATTTTTGAAGGCAAATAATTATTTAAATACATTTTTGAAGGCAATAATTATTCCTATAATACATTTTTGAAGGTAAAATAATTATTTCTATGATGCATTTTTGAAGGCAAATAATTATTTCTATAATACATTTTTGAAGGCAAATAATTATTCCTATAATACATTTTTGAAGGCAAATAATTATTTCTATAATACATTTTTGAAGGCAAACACTATTCCTATAATAGTATTTTTTGAAGGTAAATAATTATTTCTATAATACATTTTTGAAGGCGCAAATAATTATTCCTATAATACATTTTTGAAGGCAAATAATTATTCCTAATATATTTTTGAAGTACAAATAATTATTCCCATAATACATTTTGAAGGCAAATAATTATTTCTATAATACATTTTTGAAGTAGAAATAATTATTTCTATAATACATTTTTTTGAAGGCAACAATTTATTTCTATGATGCATTTTGAAGGCAAATAATTATTTCTATAATACATTTTTGAAGGCAAATAATTATTCCTATAATGTTATTTTTGAAGGCAAATAATTATCTATAATACATTTTGAAGGCAAATAATTATTTTGATGCATTTTTGAAGGAAAAAATAATTATTCCTATACATGTATTTTTGAAGGCAAATAATTATCTTGCTATTTATATTTTTTGAAGGCAAAATAATATTTCTATACATTTTTGAAGGCAAATAATCATTTCTATAATACATTTTGGAGGCAAATAATTATTCCTATAATACATTTTTGAAGGCAAATAATTATTTCTATAATACATTTTTGAAGGCAAATAATTATTCCTATAATACATTTTTGAAGGCAAATAATTATTTCTATGATGCATTTTTGAAGGCAAATAATTATTCCTATAATACATTTTTGAAGGCAAATAATTATTCCTATAATACATTTGGGCAATAATTATTTCTATAATACATTTTTGAAGGCAAATAATTATTCCTATAATACATTTTTGAAGGCAAATAATTATTTCTATGATGTATTTTTAAAGGCAAAATAATTATTCCTATAATTATTGCTATAATACATTTTTGAAGGCAAATAATTATTTCTATGATGCATTTTTGAAGGCAAATAATTATTCCTATAATACATTTTTGAAGGCAACAATTATTCCTATAATACATTTTTGAAGGCAAATAATTATTCCTATACATTTTCTTTGAAGGCAAATAATTATCTCTTACAATATATTTTTTTGAAGGCAAATAATTATTTCTATAATACATTTTTGAAGGCAAATAATTATTCCTATAATATATTTTTGAAGGCAAATAATTATTTCTATGATGCATTTTTGAAGGCAAATAATTATTCCTATAATACATTTTTGAAGGCAAATAATTATTCCTATAATGCATTTTTGAAGGCAAATAATTATTTCTATGACATTTTTGAAGGCAAATAATTATTCCTATAATACATTTTTGAAGGCAAATAATTATTCCTATAATACATTTTTGAAGGCAAATAATTATTCCTATAATACATTTTTGAAGGCAAACAGTAATTATCTCTATAATACATTTTTGAAGGCAAATAATTATTCCTATAATACATTTTTGAAGGCAAATAATTATTCCTATAATACTTGAAGGCAAATAATTATTTCTATAATACATTTTTGAAGGCAAATAATTATTCCCATAATACATTTAAAGGCAAATAATTATTTTTATGATGCATTTTTGAAGGCAAATAATTATTCCCATAATACATTTTTGAAGTGCAAATAATTATTCCTATAATACATTTTTGAAGGCAAATAATTATTTTAAGTGATGGCTTTTTTGAAGGCAAATAATTATTTTCATAATACATTTTTGAAGGCAAATAATTATTCCTATAATACATTTTTGAAGGCAAATAATTATTCCTATAATACATTTCTTGAAGGCAAATAATTATTTCTATAATACATTTTTTGAAGGCAAATAATTATTCCTATAATACATTTTTGAAGGCAAATAATTATTCCCATACTACATTTTTGAAGGCAAATAATTTATTTCTCTTCTATAATACTTTTAAGTAAATAATTATTCCTATAATACATTTTTGAAGCTGCAAATAATTATTTCTATAATACATTTTTGAAGGCAAATAACATTCTATAATTATATCTTTTTGAAGGCAAATAATTATTTCTATGATGCATTTTTGAAGGCAAATAATTATTCCTATAATACATTTTTGGAAGGCAAATAATTATTCCCTATAATACATTTTTTTTTGAAGGCAAATAATATTTCTATGAATACATTTTTGAAGGCAAATACCATTCTGCCATTTACATTTTTGAAGGCAAAAATAATTATTTCTATGATGCATTTTTGAAGGCAAATAATTATTCCTGATAATACATTTTTGAAGGCAAATAATTATTCCTATAATACATTTTTGAAGGCAAATAATTATTTCTATGATGCATTTTTGAAGGCAAATAATTATTCCTATAATACATTTTTGAAGGCAAATAATTATTCTGTAATTACTTTTTGAAGGCAAATAATCATTCTGCAATTATTTTTTTGGAAGCAAACAATTATTTCTATAATACATTTTTGAAGGCAATGACTATTTCTATAATACATTTTTGAAGGCAACAATTATTTTATGATGCATTTTTGAAGGCAAATAATTATTCCTATAATACATTTTTGAAGTAAAAATAATTATTCCTATAATATATTTTTGGAAGGCAAATAATTATTTCTGCGATGTATTTTTAAAGGCAAATAATTATTCCTATAATACATTTTTGAAGGCAAATAATTATTCCTATAATACATTTTTTAAAGGCAAATAATTATTCCTATAATACATTTTTGAAGGCAAATAATTATTTCTATGATGCATTTTTGTAAGCAAATAATTATTCCTATAATACATTTTTGAAGGCAACAATTATTTCTATGATGCATTTTTAGAAGGCAAATAATTATTTCATAATACATTTTTGAAGGCAACAATTATTCCTATAATACATTTTTGAAGGCCAATAATTATTTCTATAATACATTTTTGAAGGCAAATAATTATTTCTATGATGCATTTTTGAAGGCACAATAATTATTCATAATACATTTTTGAAGGCAAATAATTATTCCTGCTAATACATTTTTGAAGGCAAATAATTATTTCTATAATACATTTTTGAAGTAAATAATTATTCCTATAATACATTTTTGAAGGCAAATACTTATCTCTATGATGCATTTTGGAAGGCAAATAATTATTCCTATAATACATTTTTGAAGGCAAATAATTATTCCTATAATACATTTTTGAAGCAAAATAATTATCTCTATAATACATTTTTTTTTAAGTAAATAATTATTTCATAATACATTTTTTGAAGGCAAATAATTATCTCTATAATATATTTTTGAAGGCAAATAATTATTTCTATAATACATTTTTTTAAAGGCAAATAATTATTCCTATATATATTTTTTGAAGGCAAATAATTATTTCTTCAATACATTTTTGAAGTAAACAATTATCTCTATAATATATTTTTTGAAGGCAAAATAATTATTTCTATGATGCATTTTTGAAGGCAAATAATTATTCTATAATTACATTTTTGAAGGCAAATAATTATTTCTATAATACATTTTTGTAAAAAATAATTGGTTTCTATAATACATTTTTGAAGGCAAATAATTATTCCTATAATACATTTTTGAAGGCAAATAATTATTTCTATGATGCATTTTGAAGGCAAATAATTATTCCTATAATACATTTTTTGAAGGCAAATAATTATTTCTATTATACATTTTTGAAGGCAAATAATTATCTGTATACATTTTTGAAGGCAAATAATTATTTCTATGATGCATTTTGAAGGCAAATAATTATTGCTATATACATTTTTTGGCAAATAATTATTTTGCAGAATACATATTTTTAAAGGCAAATAATTATTTCTACAGTGATGTATTTTTAAAATAAAAATAATTTATTCTATAATACACTTTGAAGGCAAATAATTATTTGAAAATACATTTTTACAAACAATTGTCTTATATTAGTATTTTTTGGAAGGCAACAAATATTTATTTCTATGATGCATTTTTAATAAAATAATTATTCCTATAACACATTTCTTTTAAAAGAATATTCACAATACATTTTTTTGAAGGCAACAATTATTTCAGAATAATATTTTAATAAACATTATCTTGACATATTTTTGAAGGTAAAACACTTATTCTTGGTTAATATATCAAGAAGGGTAGCAAACAATTATTTCATATACATTTTTAATGTTAAATTATTTCTATGATGTACTTTTTAAAGGGGCAATTATTTTTACATATTTTTAAGTAAAATAATTATTTATATACATTTTTTAAGTTGTGTAATAATTATTCCTATACACATTTTAATGTAAATAATTATTTCTATGATACTTTTTAAATAAAATAATTATCTTTATAATACATTTTTGAAGGCAAATAATTATTCCTAAGTAATATACTTCAGTGTTAGTAAGAATTTGTTTTTATACATATTTTTTAAGGTAAAATAATGTTTCTATAGATGCACATTTTTAGTACAAATAATTATTCCTATAATACATTTTCTTTTTTGAAGGCAAAAATTATTTATAATACATTTTTAAGGCAAATAATTATTCCTATAATACATTTTTGAAGGCAACAATTATTTTATGATGTATTTATAAAATAATTATTCCTATAATACCATTTTTAGTGCAACACTATTTATAATATATTTTTGAAGGCAAATATTTATTTCTATATATACATTTATGTAAAGATTATTCCTATAATACATTTTGAAGGCAAATAATTATTCCTATAATGCATTTTGGTAAAAATGGTATTTCTATGATGCATTTTTGAAGGCAAATAATTATTCCTATTTGTTTTCAGAGAATAAATAATTATTCCTATAATACATTTTGAAGGCAAATAATTATTCCTATAATACATTTTTGAAGGCAAATAATTATTCCTATAATACATTTTTGAGAGCAAATAATTATTCCTATAATACATTTTTGAAGGCAAATAATTATTCCTATAATACATTTTGAAGGCAAATAATTATTTCTATAATACAGAAGGCAAATAATTATTCTATAATACATTTTGGTAAATAATTATTTCTATGATGCATTTTTAGAAGGCAAATAATTATTCCTATAATACATTTTTGAAGGCATAATTATTCCTATAATACATTTTTGAAGGCAAATAATTATTTCTATGATGCATTTTTGAAGGCAAATAATTATTTCTATAATACATTTTTGAAGGCAAATAATTATTCCTATAATACATTTTGAAAGCAAATATTATTCCTATAATACATTTTGAAGGCAAATAATTATTTTCTATAATACATTTTGAAGGCAAATAATTATTCCTATAATACATTTTAGAAGGCAAATAATTATTCCTATAATACATTTTTGAAGGCAAATAATTATTTCTATAATACATTTTTGAAGGCAAATAATTATTCCTATAATACATTTTGAGCAAAATAATTATTTCTATAATACATTTTGAAATAAATAATTATTCCTATAATACATTTTGAAGGCAAATAATTATTTCTATGATGCATTTTGACAAAAATAATTATTCCTATATTACATTTTTTGAAGGCAAATAATTATTCCTATAGCATTTTTTGAAGGCAAATAATTATTTCTATAATACATTTTGAAGGCAAATAATTATTCCTATAATACATTTTGGAAGACAAATAATTATTTCTATGATGCATTTTGAAAGGCAAATAATTATTCCTATATTACATTTTTGAAGGCAAATAATTGTTCCTATAATACATTTTTGAAGGCAAATAATTATTTCTATGGTACATTTTGAAGGCAAATAATTATTCCTATAATACATTTTTGAAGGCAAATAATTATTCCTATAATACATTTTTGAAGGCAAATAATTATTCCTATAATACATTTTGAAGGCAAATAATTATTTCTATAATACATTTTGAAGGCAAATAATTATTTCTATAATACATTTTTGAAGGCAAATAATTATTTCTATGATGCATTTTGAAGGCAAATAATTATTCCTATAATACATTTTTGAAGGCAAATAATTATTCCTATAATACATTTTGAGAAGGCAAATAATTATTTCTATGATGCATTTTGAAGGCAAATAATTATTCCTATAATACATTTTGAAGGCCAAATAATTATTCCTATAATACATTTGAAGGCAAATAATTATTCCTATAATACATTTTTGAAGGCAAATAATTATTTCTATAATACATTTTTTGAAGGCAAATAATTATTCCTATAATACATTTTGAGGCAAGCCATTATTTCTATAATACATTTTTGGAGAGCAAATAATTCTTCCTATAATACATTTTTGAAGGCAAATAATTATTTCTATGATGCATTTTTGAAGGCAAATAATTATTTCTATAATACATTTTTGAAGGCAAATAATTATTCCTATAATACATTTTTGAAGGCAAATAATTATTTCTATAATACATTTTTGAAGGCAAATAATTATTTCTATGATGCATTTTTGAAGGCAAATAATTATTCCTATAATACATTTTTGAAGGCAAATAATTATTCCTATAATACATTTTTGAAGGCAAATAATTATTTCTATAATACATTTTTGAAGGCAAATAATTATTCCTATAATACATTTTTGAAGGCAAATAATTATTCCTATAATACATTTTTGAAGGCAAATAATTATTCCTATAATACATTTTTGAAGGCAAATAATTATTCCTATAATACATATTTGAAGGCAAATAATTATTTCAATGATGCATTTTTGAAGGCAAATAATTATTCCTATGATACATTTTTGAAGGCAAATAATTATTTCTATGATGCATTTTTGAAGGCAAATAATTATTCCTATAATACATTTTTGAAGGCAAATAATTATTCCTATAATACATTTTTGAAGGCAAATAATTATTTCTATGATGCATTTTTGAAGGCAAATAATTATTCCTATAATACATTTTTGAAGGCAAATAATTATTCTTATAATACATTTTTGAAGGCAAATAATTATTCCTATAATACATTTTTGAAGGCAAATAATTATTCCTATAATACATTTTTGAAGGCAAATAATTATTCCTATAATACATTTTTGAAGGCAAATAATTATTCCTATAATACATTTTTGAAGGCAAATAATTATTTCTATGATGCATTTTTGAAGGCAAATAATTATTCCTATAATACATTTTTGAAGGCAAATAATTATTCCTATAATACATTTTTGAAGGCAAATAATTATTCCTATAATACATTTTTGAAGGCAAATAATTATTCCTATAATACATTTTTGAAGGCAAATAATTATTCCTATAATACATTTTTGAAGGCAAATAATTATTCCTATAATACATTTTTGAAGGCAAATAATTATTCCTATAATACATTTTTGAAGGCAAATAATTATTTCTATGATGCATTTTTGAAGGCAAATAATTATTCCTATAATACATTTTTGAAGGCAAATAATTATTTCTATGATGCATTTTTGAAGGCAAATAATTATTCCTATGATACATTTTTGAAGGCAAATAATTATTTCTATGATGCATTTTTGAAGGCAAATAATTATTTCTATAATACATTTTTGAAGGCAAATAATTATTTCTATAATACATTTTTGAAGGCAAATAATTATTCCTATGATACATTTTTGAAGGCAAATAATTATTTCTATGATGCATTTTTGAAGGCAAATAATTATTCCTATGATACATTTTTGAAGGCAAATAATTATTCCTATGATACATTTTTGAAGGCAAATAATTATTCCTATGATACATTTTTGAAGTCAAATAATTATTCCTATGATACATTTTTGAAGGCAAATAATTATTTCTATGATGCATTTTTTGAAGGCAAATAATTATTATTTTTATAATACATTTTTGAAGGCAAATAATTATTTCTATAATACATTTTTAAAGGCAAATAATTATTCCTATAATACATTTTTGAAGGCAAATAATTATTTCTATAATAAGGTTTTGAAGGCAAAATAATTATTTCTATAATACATTTTTGAAGGCAAATAATTATTTCTATAATACATTTTTGAAGGCAAATAATTATTCCTATGATTGGTATTTGAAGGCAAATAATTATTCCTATAATACATTTTTGAAGGCAAATAATTATTTCTATGACACATTTTTGAAGGCAAATAATTATTCCTATAATACATTTGAAGGCAAATAATTATTTCTATGATACATTTTTGAAGGCAAATAATTATTTCTAGCAATACATTTTTGAAGGCAAATAATTATTCATGATAAAGTATTTTTGAAGGCAAATAATTATTTTATAATACATTTTTGAAGGCAAATAATTATTCCTATGATACATTTTTTAATGTGCTAATGACTTATGATACATTTTTGAATGCAAATAATTATTTTATGATGCATTTTGAAGGCAAATAATTATTTTATAATACATTTTTGAAGGCAAATAATTATTCCTATAATACATTTTTGAAGAAAAATAATTATTTCTATAATACATTTTTGAAGGCAAATAATTATTCTATAATACATTTGAAGGCAAATAATTATTTCTATAATACATTTTTGAAGGCAAATAATTATTTCTATGATACATTTTTGAAGGCAATAATTATTTCTATAATACATTTTGGAATATGTAATTATTTCTATGATACATTTTTGAAGGCAAATAATTATTTCTATAATACATTTTTGAAGGCAAAATAATTATTTTATGATACATTTTTGAAGGCAAATAATTATTTCTATACTACATTTTTAAAATAATTATTTCTATACTATTTTAGCAAAAATAATTATTTATGATAGAGCATTTTGAAGGCAACAATTATTTCGGCAATATATTTTGAAGGCAAATAATTATTTCTATAATACATTTTTGAAGGCAAATAATTATTCCTATGATACATTTTTGGAAGGCAAATAATTATTTCTATGATACATTTTTTATTGAAGGCAAATACCATTATTTATGATATTTTTTTGAAGGCAAAAATAATTATTTTATGTAATACATTTTGAAGGCAAATAATTATTTCTATGATACTATTTTTGGAAGGCACAATTATTTCTATAATACATTTTTGAAGGCAAAATAATTATTTCTATAATACATTTTGAAGGCAAATAATTATTTTCCTATAGATACATTTTTGAAGGCAAATAATTATTTCTATAATACATTTGAAGGCAAAATAATTATTTTTATGATACATTTTTGAAGGCAAATAATTATCCTATAATATATTTTTGAAGGCAAATAATTATTTCTATGATACATTTTTAATAATTAATGTTTCTATGATACATTTTTGAAGGCAAATAACAATACTTATAATACATTTTTGAAGGCAAATAATTATTTCTATAATACATTTTTGAAGGCAAATAATTATTTCTATGATACATTTTTTGAAGGCAAATAATAATTATTCCTATCATACATTTTTGAAGGCAAATAATTATTCCTATAATACATTTTTGAAGGCAAATAATTATTTCTATGATACATTTTTGAAGGCAAATAATTATTACTATAATACATTTTTGAAGGCAAATAATTATTTCTATAATACATTTTTGAAGGCAAATAATTATTTCTATAATACATTTTTGAAGGCAAATAATTATTTCTATAATACATTTTTGAAGGCAAATAATTATTTCTATGATACATTTTTGAAGGCAAATAATTATTTCTATGATACATTTTTGAAGGCAAATAATTATTTCTATAATACATTTTTGAAGGCAAATAATTATTTCTATAATACATTTTTGAAGGCAAAGAATTATTTCTATGATACATTTTTGAAGGCAAATAATTATTTCTATAATACATTTTTGAAGGCAAATAATTATTTCTATGATACATTTTTGAAGGCAAATAATTATTTCTATAATACATTTTTGAAGGCAAATAATTATTTCTATAATACATTTTTGAAGGCAAATAATTATTCCTATAATACATTTTTGAAGGCAAATAATTATTTCTATAATACATTTTTGAAGGCAAATAATTATTCCTATAATACATTTTTCAAGGCAAATAATTATTTCTATAATACATTTTTGAAGGCAAATAATTATTCCTATAATACATTTTTGAAGGCAAATAATTATTCCTATAATACATTTTTGAAGGCAAATAATTATTTCTATAATACATTTTTGAAGGCAAATAATTATTTCTATAATACATTTTTGAAGGCAAATAATTATTTCTATAATACATTTTTGAAGGCAAATAATTATTTCTATGATACATTTTTGAAGGCAAATAATTATTTCTATGATACATTTTTGAAGGCAAATAATTATTTCTATAATACATTTTTGAAGGCAAATAATTATTTCTATGATACATTTTTGAAGGCAAATAATTATTTCTATAATACATTTTTGAAGGCAAATAATTATTTCTATGATACATTTTTGAAGGCAAATAATTATTTCTATAATACATTTTTGAAGGCAAATAATTATTTCTATAATACATTTTTGAAGGCAAATAATTATTTCTATGATACATTTTTGAAGGCAAATAATTATTTCTATAATACATTTTTGAAGGCAAATAATTATTTCTATGATACATTTTTGAAGGCAAATAATTATCCTATAATACATTTTTGAAGGCAAATAATTATTTCTATGATACATTTTTGAAGGCAAATAATTATTTCTATGATACATTTTTGAAGGCAAATAATTATTTCTATAATACATTTTTGAAGGCAAATAATTATTTCTATAATACATTTTTGAAGGCAAATAATTATTTCTATGATACATTTTTGAAGGCAAATAATTATTCCTATCATACATTTTTGAAGGCAAATAATTATTCCTATAATACATTTTTGAAGGCAAATAATTATTACTATAATACATTTTTGAAGGCAAATAATTATTTCTATAATACATTTTTGAAGGCAAATAATTATTTCTATAATACATTTTTGAAGGCAAATAATTATTTCTATAATACATTTTTGAAGGCAAATAATTATTTCTATGATACATTTTTGAAGGCAAATAATTATTTCTATGATACATTTTTGAAGGCAAATAATTATTTCTATAATACATTTTTGAAGGCAAATAATTATTTCTATAATACATTTTTGAAGGCAAAGAATTATTTCTATGATACATTTTTGAAGGCAAATAATTATTTCTATAATACATTTTTGAAGGCAAATAATTATTTCTATGATACATTTTTGAAGGCAAATAATTATTTCTATAATACATTTTTGAAGGCAAATAATTATTTCTATAATACATTTTTGAAGGCAAATAATTATTTCTATGATACATTTTTGAAGGCAAATAATTATTTCTATAATACATTTTTGAAGGCAAATAATTATTTCTATAATATATTTTTGAAGGCAAATAATTATTCCTATGATACATTTTTGAAGGCAAATAATTACTTCTATGATACATTTTTGAAGGCAAATAATTATTTCTATAATACATTTTTTGAAGGCAAATAATTATTTCTATAATACATTTTTGAAGGCAAAAATAATTATTTCTATAATACATTTTTGAAGGCAAATATTCCTATAAACCATTTTTGAAGGCAAATAATTATTTCTATGATGATGATACATTTTTGAAAATAAAATAATTATTTCTATAATACATTTTTTGAAGGCAAATAATTATTTCCTATAATACATTTTTGAAGGCAAATAATTATTTTCTATTACATTTTTGAAGGCAAATAATTATTTCTATAATACATTTTTGAAGGCAAATAATTGGCCTATGATACATTTTTGAAGGCAAATAATTATTCTATGATACATTTTTGAAGGCAAATGCATTATTTCTATATTATTACATTTTTGAAGGCAAATAATTATTTCTATAATACATTTTTGAAGGCAAATAATTATTTCTATAATACATTCTTGAAGGCAAATAATTATTTCTATATTATTACATTCTTGAAGGCAAATAATTATTTCTATAATACATTTTTGAAGGCAAATAATTATTTCTATAATACAATTTTGAGAGAGCAAATAATTATTTTTATAATACATTTTTGAAAGCAAATAATTATTTTTATAATACATTTTAAAAAGGCAAATAATTATTCTATAATACATTTTTGAAGGCAAATAATTATTTCTATAATACATTTTTGAAGGCAAATAATTATTCTATATTTTGTTTTAGAAAGCAAATAATTATTTCTATAATACATTTTTGAGAGGTAAATAATTATTTCTATAAATGCATTTTGAAAGGCAAATAATTTGTTCACTATAATACATTTTGGAAGACAGGAAAGCATTATTTCTATGATACATTTTTAGAGCAAATAATTATTTCTATAATACATTTTTGAAGGCAAATAATTATTTCTATGATACATTTTTGAAGGCAAATAATTATTTCTATAATACATTTTGAAAGGCCGATAATTATTTCTATGATACATTTTTGAAGGCAAATAATTATTTCTATAATACATTTTTTGAAAGGCAAATAATTATTTCTATAATACATTTTTGAAGGCAAATAATTATTCCTATGATACATTTTGAAGGCAAATAATTATTTCTATGATACATTTTGAAAGGCAAATAATTATTTCTATGATACATTTTTGAAAGGCCAATAATTATTTCTATAATACACATTTTTTAGAAACAAATAATTATTTCTATAATACATTTTTGAGAAATAAATAATTCATTCTAATACATTTTTTGAAGGCAAATAATTATTCCTGATACATTTTGAAAGCAAATAATTATTTCTATAATACATTTTGAAGGCAAATAATTATTTCTATAATACATTTTTGAAGGCAAATAATTATTCCTATAATACATTGTTGAAATAATGTGTTATTTCTATAATACATTTTTTGAAGGCAAATAATTATTCCTATGATACATTTTGAAATAAAACTAATTATTTCTGATACATTTTTGAAGGCAAATAATTATTTCTATAATACATTTTTGAAGGCAAATAATTATTTCTATAATACATTTTTGAAGGCAAATAATTATTTTATAATACATTTTTGAAAACAAATAATTGCCTTCATACATTTTTTTGAAGGCAAATAATTATTTCTATAATACATTTTTGAAGGCAAATAATTATTTCTATAATACATTTTTGAAGGCAAATAATTATTCCTATGGCCATTTTTTGAAAGCAAATAATTATTTCCTATAATACATTTAGTGAAGGCAAATAATTATTTCTATAATACATTTTTGAAGGCAAATAATTATTCCTATAATACATTTTTGAAGGCAAATAATTATTTCTATAATACATTTTGAAGGCAAATAATTATTCCTATGATACATTTTGAAGGCAAATAATTATTTCTATGATACATTTTTTGAAGGCAAATAATTATTTCATTATACATTTTTGAAGGCAAATAATTATTTCTATAATACATTTTTTGAAGGCAAATAATTATTCCTATCGATACATTTTGAAGGCAAATAATTATTTCTATGATGATACATTTTTGAAATAAAATGGTATTTCTATACATTGTTTTTGAAAGGCAAATAATTATTTCTATGATACATTTTTTGAAGGCAAATAATTATTTCTATAATACATTTTTGAAGGCAAATAATTATTTCTATAATACATTTTTGAAGGCAAATAATTATTTCTATAATACATTTTTGAAGGCAAATAATTATTCTATAATACATTTTTGAAGGCAAATAATTATTTCTATAATACATTTTGAAGGCAATTATTCCTGCAGCTATTTTGTTTGGAAAATAAAATAATTATTATTTCTATAATACATTTTTTGAAGGCAAATAATTATTTCTATAATACAATACGTTTTGAGAGGCAAATAATTATTTTTTTATAATACATTTTTGAAGGCAAATAATTATTCCATATATTACATTTTTTGGAAAGCAAATAATTATTTCTATAATACATTTTTGAAGGCAAATAATTATTTCTCTAATACATTTTGAAGGCAAATAATTATTTCTCTAATACATTTTTGAAGGCAAATAATTGTTCCTATAATACATTTTTTGAAGGCAAATAATTATTTCTATAATACATTTTTTGAAGGCAAATAATTATTCCTATAATACATTTTGAAGGCAAATAATTATTTCTATGATGCATTTTGAAAGGCAAATAATTATTCCTATAATACATTTTTGAAGGCAAATAATTATTCCTATAATACATTTGAAGGCAAATAATTATTTCTATAATACATTTTTGAAGGCAAATAATTATTCCTATAATACATTTTTTGTGAAGGCAAATAATTATTTCTATAATACATTTTTTGAAGGCAAATAATTATTTCTATGATGCATTTTGAAGGCAAATAATTATTTCTATGATGCATTTTTGAAGGCAAACTGTACATTATTCCTATAATACATTTTTTGAAGGCAAATAATTATTCCTATAATACATTTTTAGAGGCAAATAATTATTTCTATGATGCATTTTGAAGGCAAATAATTATTTCTATGATGCATTTTTGAAGGCAAATAATTATTCCTATAATATGCATTTTTGAAAATAAAATAATTATTTCTATAATACATTTTTGAAGGCAAATAATTATTCCTATTACATTTTTGAAGGCAAAATAATTTATTTCTATAATACATTTTTGAAGGCAAATAATTATTCTAGCACATTTTGAAAATGAAATAATTATTCCTATAATACATTTTGGGAGAGCCAAATAATTATTTCTATGATGCATTTTTGAAGGCAAATAATTATTCCTATTACATTTTGAAAGGCAAATAATTATTCCTATAATACATTTTTGAAGGCAAATAATTATTTCTATAATACATTTTTGAAGGCAAATAATTATTCTAATACATTTTGAAAGGCAAATAAACCATTTCTATAATACATTTTTGAAGGCAAATAATTATTTCTATGATGCATTTTTGAAGGCAAATATTATTTCTGTTCATTTTGAAGGCAAATAATTATTCTAACAATACATTTTTGAAGGCAAATAATTATTCCTATATTACATTTTGAAAGTGAAATAATTATTTCTACATGATGCATTTTTGAAGGCAAATAATTATTCCTATAATACATTTTTGAAGGCAAATAATTATTTCTATAATACATTTTGAAGGCAAATAATTATTCCTATAATACATTTTGAAGAGCAAATAATTATTTCTATAATACATTTTTTGAAGACAGTAATTATTCCTATAATACATTTTTGAAGGCAAATAATTATTTCTATAATACATTTTTGAAGGCAAATAATTATTCTATAATACATTTTGAAGGCAAATAATTATTTCTATAATTACTTACATTTTTTGAAGGCAAATAATTATTTCTATAATACTTTTTTGAAGGCAAATAATTATTTCTATAATACATTTTTGAGCAAATAATTATTTCTATGATGCATTTTTGAAGGCAAATAATTATTTCTATAATACATTTTTGAAGGCAAATAATTATTCTATAATACATTTTTTGAAGGCAAATAATTATTCCTATAATACATTTTGAAAGGCAAATAATTATTTCTATGATGCATTTTGAAGGCAAATATTATTTCTATAATACATTTTTGAAGGCAAATAATTATTCCTATAATGTGTTTTGAAGGCAAATAATTATTTTCTATGATGCATTTTGAAGGCAAATAATTATTCCTATAAGCAATACATTTTGAAAATAATTGATATATAATACATTTTGAAGGCAAATAATTATTCCTATAATACATTTTTGAAGGCAAATAATTATTCCTATAATACATTTTTGAGAGAGCAAATAATTATTTCTAGCAATGCATTTTTGAAGGCAAATAATTATTCTATGATACATTTTTGAAGGCAAATAATTATTTCTATGATGCATTTTTTGAAGGCAAATAATTATTCCTATAATACACATTTTTGAAGGCAAATAATTATTCCTATAATACATTTTTTGAAGGCAAATAATTATTTCTATGATGCATTTTTGAAGGCAAATAATTATTCTATAATACATTTTTGAAGGCAAATAATTATTCTTATAATACATTTTTGAGAGCAAATAATTATTCCTATGTTGTTTTTGAAGGCAAATAATTATTCCTATAATACATTTTTGTTTTTGAAGGCAAAATAATTATTCCTATAATACATTTTTGAAGGCAAATAATTATTCCTATAATACATTTTTTTGAAGGCAAATAATTATTTCTATGATGCATTTTTGAAGGTAAATAATTGTTTCCTACTCAATACATTTTTGAAGGCAAATAATTATTCCTATAATACATTTTTGAAGGCAAATAATTATTCCTATAATACATTTTGAGCAAATAATTATTCCTATTTTGTTTTTAGGGAAACCTGATAATTATTCTATGATACATTTTTGAAAGGCAAATAATTATTTCTATGATGCATTTTTGAAGGCAAATAATTATTTTTATAATACATTTTGAAAGGCAAATAATTATTTCTATAATACATTTTTGAAGGCAAATAATTATTCCCCTATAAACATTTTTGAAGGCAAATAATTGTTTTCCTATAATACATTTTTGAAGGCAAATAATTATTTCTATAATACATTTTTGAAGGCAAATAATTATTTCTATAATACATTTTGAAACCAAATAATTATTCTATGATACATTTTTGAGAAAATAAATAATTATTCCTATAATACAGCAAATAATTATTTCTATATTTACATTTTTGGGCAAATAATTATTACTATAATACATTTTAAGAAGGCAAATAATTATTTCACTGATACATTTTTGAAGGCAAATAATTATTTCTATAATACATTTTGAAGACGATAATTATTCTATGATACATTTTGAAGAGAATAAAAATAATTATTTCTATAATACATTTTGAAAACTGAAATAATTATTCCTAGTATTATTAGGAAGTTTTGAAGGCAAATAATTATTCCTATAATTACATTTTGAATACAAATAATTATTTCTATGATGCATTTTGAAGGCAAATAATTATTTCTATAATACATTTTGAAGGCAAATAATTATTCCTATAATACATTTTGAAGGCAAATAATTATTTCTATAATACATTTTTGAAAGGCAAATAATTTAAATATAATACATTTTTGAAGGCAAATAATTATTCTATAATACATTTTTTGAAGGCAAATAATTGGCCTCTATATTCCATTTTGAAGGCAAATAATTATTTCTCAATACATTTTGAGAGGCAAATAATTATTTCTATAATACATTTTTGAAGGCAAATAATTGGCTACATGATACATTTTTGAAGGCAAATAATTATTTCTATGATACATTTTTTGAAGGCAAATAATTATTTCTATAATACATTTTTTTTTGAAGGCAAATAATTGGCATATAATACATTTTCTGAGGGCAAATAATTATTTCTATGATACATTTTTGAAGGCAAATAATTATTTCTATAATACATTTTTTTGAAGGCAAATAATTATTTCTATATTTTGTTTTGAAGGCAAATAATTATTCCTATGATACATTTTTAGAAGGCAAATAATTATTTCTATGATACATTTTTTGAAGGCAAATAATTATTTCTATGATACACATTTTGAAGGCAAATAATTATTTCTATGATACATTTTTGAAGGCAAATAATTATTTCTATAATACATTTTGAAGGCAAATAATTATTCACCTATATTACATTTTTTGAAGGCAAATAATTATTTCTATAATACATTTTTTTGAAAGGCAAATAATTATTCCTATGATACATTTTTTGAAAGCAAATAATTATTTCTATAATACATTTTTGAAGGCAAATAATTATTCCTGATACATTTTTGAAGGCAAATAATTATTCCTATAAACACACATTTTTGAAGGCAAATAATTATTTCTATAATACATTTTTTGAAGGCAAATAATTATTCCTATGATACATTTTGGTAAAATAATTATTTCTATGATACATTTTTGAAGGCAAATAATTATTTCTATAATACATTTTGAAGGCAAATAATTATTTCTATAATTCATTTTTGAAGGCAAATAATTATTTCTATATTACATTTTTGAAAGTCGTATTTCTAATACATTTTTGAAGGCAAATAATTATCCCTATAATACATTTTAAGAGCAGAAATAATTATTTCTATAATACATTTTGAAGGCAAATAATTATTCCTATAATACATTTCAAGGCAAATAATTATTCCTATAATACATTTTTGAAGGCAAATAATTATTCCTATTTATTTTTAGAAGGCAAATAATTATTTCTATAATACATTTTTTGAAGGCAAATAATTATTTCTATAATACATTTTTGAAGGCAAATAATTATTTCTATAATACATTTGAGAAATAGTATTTATTTCTATGATACATTTTTGAAGGCAAATAATTATTTCTATGATACATTTTGAAGAGCAAATAATTATTTCTATAATACATTTTTGAAGGCAAATAATTATTTCTATGATACATTTTTGAAGGCAAATAATTATTTCTATAATACATTTTTTGAAGGCAAATAATTATTTCTATGATAGATTTTTGAAGGCAAATAATTATTTTTATAATACATTTTTGAAGGCAAATAATTATTTCTATAATACATTTTTGAAGGCAAATAATTATTTCTATGATACATTTTTGAAGGCAAATAATTATTTCTATAATACATTTTTGAAGGCAAATAATTATTTCTATGATACATTTTTGAAGGCAAATAATTATTTAAGTATTTACATTTTTAAAAGGCAAATAATTATTTCTATAATACATTTTTGAAGGCAAATAATTATTCTATGATACATTTTTGAAATCAAATAATTATTTCTCTGATACATTTTTGAAGGCAAATAATTATTTCTATAATACATTTTGAAGCAAAATAATTATTTCTATAATTCATTTTTTGAAGGCAAATAATTATTCCTATAATACATTTTTGAAGGCAAATAATTATTTCTATAATACATTTTTGAAGGCAATAATTATTCCTATAATACATTTTTGAAGGCAAATAATGGTTTCTATAGCACATTTTTGAAGGCAAATAATTATTCCTATAATACATTTTTGAAGGCAAATAATTATTTCTATAATACATTTTTGAAGGCAAATAATTATTCCTATAATACATTTTGAAGGCAAAATAATTATTTCTATAATACATTTTTGAAGGCAAATAATTATTTCTATAATACATTTTTGAAGGCAAATAATTATTTCTATAATACATTTTTGAAGGCAAATAATTATTTCTATGATACATTTTTAAAGGCAAATAATTATTTCTATGATACATTTTTGAAGGCAAATAATTATTTCTATAATACATTTTTGAAGGCAAATAATTATTTCTATGATACATTTTTGAAGGCAAATAATTATTTCTATAATACATTTTTGAAGGCAAATAATTATTTCTATGATACATTTTTGAAGGCAAATAAATAGCTTTATAATACATTTTTAGCAAATAATTATTTCTATAATACATTTTTGAAGGCAAATAATTATTTCTATGATATACATTTTTGAAGGCAAATAATTATTTCTATAATACATTTTTGAAGGCAAATAATATTTCTATAATACATTTTGAAGGCAAATAATTATCTCTATGATACATTTTTGAAGGCAAATAATCATTTCTATGATACATTTTTGAAGGCAAATAATTATTTCTATGATACATTTTTGAAGGCAATAATTATTTCTATAATACATTTTTGAAGGCAAATAATTATTTCTATAATACATTTTTGAAGGCAAATAATTATTTCTATAATACATTTTTGAAGGCAAATAATTATTTCTATAATACATTTTTGAAGGCAAATAATTATTCCTATGATACATTTTTGAAAGCAAATAATTATTTCTATAATACATTTTTGAAGGCAAATAATTATTCCTATGATATATTTTTTGAAGGCAAATAATTATTCCTATAATACATTTTTGAAGGCAAATAATTATTTCTATAATACATTTTTGAAGGCAACAATTATTCCTATGATACATTTTTGAAATCAAATAATTATTTCTATGATACATTTTTAAAGGCAAATAATTATTTCTATAATACATTTTTGAAGGCAAATAATTATTTCTATAATTCATTTTTGAAGGCAAATAATTATTTCTATAATACATTTTTGAAGGCAAATAATTATTTCTATAATACATTTTTGAAGGCAAATAATTATTCCTATAATACATTTTTGAAGGCAAATAATTATTCTATAATACATTTTTGAAGGCAAATAATTATTTCTATAATACATTTTTGAAGGCAAATAATTATTCCTATAATACATTTTTGAAGGCAAATAATTATTTCTATAATACATTTTTGAAGGCAAATAATTATTTCTATAATACATTTTTGAAGGCAAATAATTATTTCTATAATACATTTTTGAAGGCAAATAATTATTTCTATGATACATTTTTGAAGGCAAATAATTATTTCTATAATACATTTTTGAAGGCAAATAATTATTTCTATAATACATTTTTGAAGGCAAATAATTATTTCTATGATACATTTTTGAAGGCAAATAATTATTTCTATAATACATTTTTAAAGGCAAATAATTATTTCTATGATACATTTTTGAAGGCAAATAATTATTCTATAATACATTTTTGAAGGCAAATAATTATTTCTATGATACATTTTTAAAGGCAAATAATTATTTCTATGATACATTTTTGAAGGCAACAATTATAATACATTTTTGAAGGCAAATAATTATTTCTATAATACATTTTTTGAAGGCAAATAATTATTTCTATGATACATTTTTGAAGGCAAATAATTATTCCTATCATACATTTTTGAAGGCAAATAATTATTTCTATAATACATTTTTGAAGGCAAATAATTATTTCTATGATACATTTTTGAAGGCAAATAATTATTACTATAATACATTTTTGAAGGCAAATAATTATTTCTATAATACATTTTTGAAGGCAAATAATTATTTCATAATACATTTTTGAAGGCAAATAATTATTTCTATAATACATTTTTGAAGGCAAATAATTATTTCTATGATACATTTTTGAAGGCAAATAATTATTTCTATGATACATTTTTGAAGGCAAATAATTATTTCTATAATACATTTTTGAAGGCAAATAATTATTTCTATAATACATTTTTTGAAGGCAAGAATATTTCTATGATACATTTTTGAAGGCAAATAATTATTTCTATAATACATTTTTGAAGGCAAATAATTATTTCTATGATACATTTTTGAAGGCAAATAATTATTTCTATAATACATTTTTGAAGGCAAATAATTATTTCTATAATACATTTTTGAAGGCAAATAATTATTTCTATGATACATTTTTGAAGGCAAATAATTATTTCTATAATACATTTTTTGAAGGCAAATAATTATTTCTATAATACATTTTGAAGGCAAATAATTATTCCTATGATACATTTTTTGAAGGCAAATAATTACTTCTATGATACATTTTTGAAGGCAAATAATTATTTCTATAATACATTTTTGAAGGCAAATAATTATTTCTATAATACATTTTTGAAGGCAAATAATTATTTCTATAATACATTTTTGAAGGCAAATATTCCTATGATACATTTTTGAAGGCAAATAATTATTTCTATGATACATTTTTGAAGGCAAATAATTATTTCTATAATACATTTTTGAAGGCAAATAATTATTTCTATAATACATTTTTGAAGGCAAATAATTATTTCTATAATACATTTTTGAAGGCAAATAATTATTTCTATAATACATTTTTGAAGGCAAATAATTATTTCTATAATACATTTTTGAAGGCAAATAATTATTTCTATGATACATTTTTGAAGGCAAATAATTATTCCTATGATACATTTTTGAAGGCAAATAATTATTTCTATGATACATTTTTGAAGGCAAATAATTATTTCTATAATACATTTTTGAAGGCAAATAATTATTTCTATAATACATTCTTGAAGGCAAATAATTATTTCTATAATACATTTTTGAAGGCAAATAATTATTTCTATAATACATTTTTGAAGGCAAATAATTATTTTTATAATACATTTTTGAAGGCAAATAATTATTTTTATAATACATTTTTGAAGGCAAATAATTATTCCTATAATACATTTTTGAAGGCAAATAATTATTCCTATAATACATTTTTGAAGGCAAATAATTATTCCTATAATACATTTTTGAAGGCAAATAATTATTTCTATAATACATTTTTGAAGGCAAATAATTATTTCTATAATACATTTTTGAAGGCAAATAATTATTCCTATAAGACATTTTTGAAGGCAAATAATTATTTCTATAATACATTTTTGAAGGCAAATAATTATTTCTATAATACATTTTTGAAGGCAAATAATTATTTTATAATACATTTTTGAAGGCAAATAATTATTCCTATAATACATTTTTGAAGGCAAATAATTATTCCTATAATACATTTTTGAAGGCAAATAATTATTTCTATAATACATTTTTGAAGGCAAATAATTATTCCTATAATACATTTTTGAAGGCAAATAATTATTTCTATAATACATTTTTGAAGGCAAATAATTATTTCTATGATACATTTTTGAAGGCAAATAATTATTTCTATAATACATTTTTGAAGGCAAATAATTATTTCTATGATACATTTTTGAAGGCAAATAATTATTTCTATGATACATTTTTGAAGGCAAATAATTATTTCTATGATACATTTTTGTAGGCAAATAATTATTTCTATAATACATTTTTGAAGGCAAATAATTATTTCTATGATACATTTTTGAAGGCAAATAATTACTTCTATAATACGTTTTTGAAGGCAAATAATTATTTCTATAATACATTTTTGAAGGCAAATAATTATTCCTATGATACATTTTTGAAGGCAAATAATTATTTCTATGATACATTTTTGAAGGCAAATAATTATTTCTATGATACATTTTTGAAGGCAAATAATTATTTCTATAATACATTTTTGAAGGCAAATAATTATTTCTATAATACATTTTTGAAGGCAAATAATTATTCCTATAATACATTTTTGAAGGCAAATAATTATTCCTATGATACATTTTATGTACAAATAATTATTTCTATAATACATTTTTGGAAGGCAAATAATTATTTCTATAATACATTTTTGAAGGCAAATAATTATTCTATAATACATTGTTGAAGGCAAACAATTATTTCTATAATACATTTTTTAAAGGCAAATAATTATTCCTATGATATTTTTTTGAAGGCAAATAATTATTTCTATGATACATTTTTGAAGGCAAATAATTATTTCTATAATACATTTTTGAAGGCAAATAATTATTTCTATAATACATTTTTGAAGGCAAATAATTATTTCTATAATACATTGAAGGCAACAATTATTTCTATAATACATTTTTGAAGGCAAATAATTATTTCTATAATACATTTTTGAAGGCAAATAATTATTTCTATAATACATTTTTGAAGGCAAATAATTATTCCTATGTACATTTTTGAAAGCAAATAATTATTTCTATAATACATTGGTGAAGGCAAATAATTATTTCTATAATACATTTTTGAAGGCAAATAATTATTCCTATAATACATTTTTGAAGGCAAATAATTATTTCTATAATACATTTTTGAAGGCAAATAATTATTCCTATGATACATTTTTGAAGGTTTTAAATAATTATTTCTATGATACATTTTGAAGGCAAATAATTATTTCTATAATACATTTTGAAGGCAAATAATTATTTCTATAATACATTTTTGAAGGCAAATAATTATTCCTATGATACATTTTTAAAGGCAAATAATTATTTCTATGATACATTTTTGAAGGCAAATAATTATTTCTATGATACATTTTTGAAGGCAAATAATTATTTCTATAATACATTTTTGAAGGCAAATAATTATTTCTATAATACATTTTTGAAGGCAAATAATTATTTCTATAATACATTTTTGAAGGTAAATAATTATTTCTATGATACATTTTTGAAGGCAAATAATTATTCCTATGATATTTTTTTGAAGGCAAATAATTATTCCTATGATACATTTTTGAAGGCAAATAATTATTTCTATGATACATTTTTGAAGGCAAATAATTATTTCTATGATACATTTTTGAAGGCAAATAATTATTTCTATAATACATTTTTGAAGGCAAATAATTATTTCTATAATACATTTTTGAAGGCAAATAATTATTCCTATGATACATTTTTTGAAGGCAAATAATTATTTCTATAATACATTTTTGAAGGCAAATAATTATTTCTATGATACATTTTTGAAGGCAAATAATTATTTCTATGATACATTTTTGAAGGCAAATAATTATTTCTATGATACATTTTTGAAGGCAAATAATTATTTCTATAATACATTTTTGAAGGCAAATAATTATTTCTATAATACATTTTTGAAGGCAAATAATTATCTATATTATCTTTGAAGGCAAATTAATTATTTTCCAAGTAATACATTTTTGAAGGCAAATAATTATTCCTATAATACATTTTTGAAGGCAAATAATTATTTCTATAATACATTTTTGAAGGCAAAATAATTATTTTTATAATACATTTTTGAAGGCAAATAATTATTCCTATAATACATTTTTGAAGGCAAATAATTATTTCTCTAATACATTTTTGAAGGCAAATAATTATTTCTCTAATACATTTTTGAAGGCAAATACCATTCTATAATACATTTTTGAAGGCAAATAATTATTTCTATGATGCATTTTTGAAGGCAAATAATTATTCCTATAATACATTTTTGAAGGCAAATAATTATTTCTATAATACATTTTTGAAGGCAAATAATTATTCCTATAATACATTTTTGAAGGCAAATAATTATCTCTATAATACATTTTTGAAGGCAAATAATTATTTCTATAATACATTTTTGAAGGCAAATAATTATTCCTATAATACATTTTTGAAGGCAAATAATCATTTCTATGATGCATTTTTGAAGGCAAATAATTATTCCTATGATACATTTTTGAAGGCAAATAATTATTTCTATGATGCATTTTTGAAGGCAAATAATTATTCCTATAATACATTTTTGAAGGCAAATAATTATTCCTATAATACATTTTTGAAGGCAAATAATTTATTTCTATAATACATTTTTGAAGGCAAATAATTATTCCTATAATACATTTTTGAAGGCAAATAATTATTTCTATGATACATTTTTGAAAGCAAATAATTATTTCTATAATACATTTTTGAAGGCAAATAATTATTTCTATAATACATTTTTGAAGGCAAATAATTATTCCTATAATACATTGTTGAAGGCAAATAATTATTTCTATAATACATTTTTAAAAGGCAAATAATTATTCCTATGATACATTTTTGAAGGCAAATAATTTATTTTATGATACATTTTTGAAGGCAAATAATTATTTCTATAATAATATTTGAAGGCAAATAATTATTTCTATAATACATTTTTGAAGGCAAATAATTATTTCTATAATACATTTTTGAAGGCAAATAATTATTTCTATAATACATTTTTGAAGGCAAATAATTATTTCTATAATACATTTTTGAAGGCAAATAATTATTTCTATAATACATTTTTGAAGGCAAATAATTATTTCTATAATACATTTTTGAAGGCAAATAATTATTCCTATGTACATTTTTGAAAGCAAATAATTATTTCTATAATACATTGGTGAAGCCGCAAATAATTATTTCTATAATACATTTTTGGAAGGCAAATAATTATTCCTATAATACATTTTTGAAGGCAAATAATTATTCTATAATACATTTTTGAAGGCAAATAATTATTCCTATGATACATTTTTGAAGGCAAATAATTATTTCTATGATACATTTTTGAAGGCAAATAATTATTTCTATAATACATTTTTGAAGGCAAATAATTATTTCTATAATACATTTTTTGAAGGCAAATAATTATTCCTATGATAATTTTTGGAAGGCAAATAATTATTTCTATGATACATTTTTGAAGGCAAATAATTATTTCTATGACATATTTTTGAAGGCAAATAATTATTTCTATAATACATTTTTGAAGGCAAATAATTATTTCTATAATACATTTTTGAAGGCAAATAATTATTTCTATAATACATTTTTGAAGGCAAATAATTATTTCTATGATACATTTTTGAAGGCAAATAATTATTCCTATGATACATTTTTGAAGGCAAACGCTCAATACATTTTTGAAGGCAAATAATTATTTCTATAATACATTTCTTTTGAAGGCAAATAATTATTCCTATGATACATTTTTGAAGGCAAATAATTATTTCTATAATACATTTTTTGAAGGCAAATAATTATTTCTATGATACATTTTTGAAGGCAAATAATTATTTCTATGATACATTTTTGAAGGCAAATAATTATTTCTATGATACATTTTTGAAGGCAAATAATTATTTCTATAATACATTTTTGAGGGCAAATAATTATTTCTATAATACATTTTTTTGAAGGCAAATAATTATTCTATAATACATTTTTGAAGGCAAATAATTATTTCTATAATACATTTTTGAAGGCAAATAATTATTCCTATAATACATTTTTGAAGGCAAATAATTATTTCTATAATACATTTTTGAAGGCAAATAATTATTTTTATAATACATTTTTGAAGGCAACAATTATTCCTATAATACATTTTTGAAGGCAAATAATTATTTCTCTAATACATTTGAAGGCAAATAATTATTTCTCTAATACATTTTTGAAGGCAAATAATTATTCCTATAATACATTTTGAAGGCAAATAATTATTTCTATGATGCATTTTTGAAGGCAAATAATTATTCCTATAATACATTTTTAACAATTATTTCTATAATACATTTTTGAAGGCAAATAATTATTCCTATAATACATTTTTGAAGGCAAATAATTATTCCTATAATACATTTTTGAAGGCAAATAATTATTTCTATAATACATTTTTGAAGGCAAATAATTATTCCTATAATACATTTTTGAAGGCAAATAATCATTTTATGATGCATTTTTGAAGGCAAATAATTATTCCTATGACATTTTGAAGGCAAATAATTATTTCTATGATGCATTTTTGAAGGCAAATAATTATTCCTATAATACATTTTTGAAGGCAAATAATTATTCCTATAATACATTTTTGAAGGCAAATAATTATTCCTATAATACATTTTTGAAGGCAAATAATTATTCCTATAATACATTTTTGAAGGCAAATAATTATTCCTATAATACATTTTTGAAGGCAAATAATTATTCCTATAATATTTTTGAAGGCAAATAATTATTTCTATAATACATTTTTGAAGGCAAATAATTATTCCTATAATACATTTTTGAAGGCAAATAATTATTCCTATAATACATTTTTGAAGGCAAATACTCATTCCTATAATACATTTTTGAAGGCAAATAATTATTTCTATGATGCATTTTTGAAGGCAAATAATTATTTCTATAATACATTTTTGAAGGCAACAATTATTCCTATAATACATTTTTGAAGGCAAATAATTATTTCTATGATGCATTTTTAAAGGCAAATAATTATTCCTATAATACATTTTTGAAGGCAAATAATTATTCCTATAATACATTTTTGAAGGCAAATAATTATTCCTATAATACATTTTTGAAGGCAAATAATTATTCCTATAATACATTTTTGAAGGCAAATAATTATTTCATGATGCATTTTTGAAGGCAACAATTATTCCTATGATACATTTTTGAAGGCAAATAATTATTTCTATGATGCATTTTTGAAGGCAAATAATTATTCCTTATAATACATTTTTTGAAGGCAAATAATTATTCCTATAATACATTTTTTGAAGGCAAATAATTATTTCTATGATGCATTTTTTGAAGGCAAATAATTATTCCTATAATACATTTTTGAAGGCAACACTATCTTTATAATACATTTTTGAAGGCAAATAATTATTCCTATAATACATTTTTGAAGGCAAATAATTATTCCTATAATACATTTTTGAAGGCAAATAATTATTCCTATAATACATTTTGAAGGCAAATAATTATTCCTATAATATACATTTTTGAAGGCAAATAATTATTTCTATGATGCATTTTTGAAGGCAAATAATTATTCCTATAATACATTTTTGAAGGCAACAATTATTCCTATAATACATTTTGAAGGCAACAATTATTCCTATAATACATTTTGCATGCAAATAATTATTCCTATAATACATTTTTGAAGGCAAATAATTATTCCTATAATACATTTTTTTGAAGGCAAATAATTATTCCTATAATACATTTTTGAAGGCAAATAATTATTCCTATAATACATTTTTGAAGGCAATGAATTATTTCTATGATGCATTTTTGAAGGCAAATAATTATTCCTATAATACATTTTTAGCCGCAAATAATTATTTCTATGATGCATTTTTGAAGGCAAATAATTATTCCTATGATACATTTTTGAAGGCAAATAATTATTTCTATGATGCATTTTTGAAGGCAAATAATTATTTCTATAATACATTTTTGAAGGCAATGAATTATTTCTATAATACACATTTTTGAAGGCAAATAATTATTCCTATGATACATTTTTGAAGGCAAATAATTATTTCTATGATGCATTTTTGAAGGCAAATAATTATTCCTATGATACATTTTTGAAGGCAAATAATTATTCCTATGATACATTTTTGAAGGCAAATAATTATTTCTATAATACATTTTTGAAGGCAAATAATTATTCCTATGATACATTTTTGAAGTCAAATAATTATTCCTATGATACATTTTTGAAGGCAAATAATTATTTCTATGATGCATTTTTGAAGGCAAATAATTATTTTTATAATACATTTTTGAAGGCAAATAATTATTTCTATAATACATTTTTGAAGGCAAATAATTATTCCTATAATACATTTTTGAAGGCAAATAATTATTCCTATAATACATTTTTGAAGGCAAATAATTATTTCTATAATACATTTTTGAAGGCAAATAATTATTTCTATAATACATTTTTGAAGGCAAATAATTATTTCTATAATACATTTTTGAAGGCAAATAATTATTCCTATGATACATTTTTGAAGGCAAATAATTATTCCTATAATACATTTTTGAAGGCAAATAATTATTTCTATGACACATTTTTGAAAGGCAAATATTCCTATAATACATTTTTGAAAGGCAAATAATTATTTCTATGATACATTTTGAAGGCAAATAATTGTTTCTATAATACATTTTTGAAGCCAAATAATTATTCCTATGATACATTTTTGAAGGCAAATAAATTATTTCTATAATACATTTTTGAAGGCAAATAATTATTCCTGTAGTACATTTTTTTGAAGGCAAATAATTGATATGATACATTTTGAAGGCAAATAATTATTTCTATGATGCATTTTTTGAAGGCAAATAATTATTTCTATGTATACATTTTTGAAGGCAAATAATTATTTCTATAATACATTTTTGAAGGCAAATAATTATTTCTATAATACATTTTTGAAGGCAAATAATTATTCCTATATTTTGTTTTTGAAAATAAATAATTATTTCTATAATACATTTGAAGGCAAATAACGTTATTTCTATAATTGTTTTGAAGGCAAATAATTATTTCTATAATACATTTTTGAAGGCAAATAATTATTTCTATGATACATTTTTTGAAGGCAAATAATTATTTCTATAATACATTTTTGAAGGCAAATAATTATTTCTTTGATGCATTTTTGAAGGCAAATAATTATTTCTATAATACATTTTTGAAGGCAAATAATTATTTCTATAATACATTTTTTGAAGGCAAATAATTATTTCTGTTACATTTTTGAAGGCAAATAATTATTTCTATAATACATTTTTTGAAGGCAAATAATTATTTCTATAATACATTTTTGAAGGCAAATAATTGGCTACTATGAATACATTTTGAGGCAAATAATTATTTCATAAATTGCATTTTTGAAGGCAAATAATTATTTCTATGATACATTTTTGAAGGCAAATAATTGTATTTCTATAATACATTTTTGAAGGCAAATAATTATTCTATAATACATTTTTTGTGAGCAAATAATTATTTCTATAATACATTTTTGAAGGCAAATAATTATTCTATAATACATTTTTGAAGGCAAATAATTATTCCTATGATACATTTTTGAAAGCAAATAATTATTTCTATAATACATTTTTGAAGGCAAATAATTATTTCTATGATGCATTTTTGAAGGCAAATAATTATTTCTATAATACATTTTTAGAAGGCAAGTAATTCCTTTCTATAATAGACTTTGAAGGCAAAATAATTATTTCTATAATACATTTTTAGAGGAGGCAAATAATTATTCCTATTTTATTTTTTTGAAGGCAAATAATTATTATTTCTATAATACACATTTTGAAGGCAAATAATTATTTCTATGATACATTTTTGAAGGCAAATAATTATTTCTATAATACATTTTTGAAGGCAAATAATTATTTCTATGATACATTTTTGAAGGCAAATAATTATTTCTATAATACATTTTGAAGGCAAATAATTATTCTTTGATACATTTTTGAAGGCAAATAATTATTTCTATAATACATTTTTGAAGGCAAATAATTATTTTCTATAATACATTTTTTGAAGGCAAATAATTATTTCTATGATACATTTTTTGAAGGCAAATAATTATTTCTATAATACATTTTTGAAGGCAAATAATTATTTCTATAATACATTTTTTGAGAAATATAGTAATTATTCCTATGATACATTTTTTGAAGGCAAATAATTATTTCTATGATACATTTTTGAAGGCAAATAATTATTTCTATATTATTTTTGAAGGCAAATAATTATTTCTATAATACATTTTAGAAGGCAAATAATTATTTCTATAATACATTTTTGAAGGCAAATAATTATTTCTATAATACATTTTTTGAAGGCAAATAATTATTTCTATAATACATTTTGAAGGCAAATAATAATTATTCCTATGATACATTTTGAAAGCAAATAATTATTTCTATAATACATTTTTGAAGGCAAATAATTATTCCTATGATGCATTTTGAAATAAATAATTATTCCTATTTTAATTTTTTTGAAGGCAAATAATTATTTCTATGATACATTTTTGAAGGCAAATATTATTCTATGATACATTTTTGAAATCAAATAATTATTTCTATGATGATACATTTTTGGGAAATGAAAATAATTGTTTCTATAATACATTTTTGAAGGCAAATAATTATTTCTATAATTCATTTTTGAAGGCAAATATTATTTCTATAATACATTTTGAAGGCAAATAATTATTTCTATAATACATTTTTGAAGGCAAATAATTATTCCTATAATACATTTTTGAAGGCAAATAATTATTTCTGTCAATACATTTTTGAAGGCAAATAATTATTTCTATAGTAATACATTTTTGAAGGCAAATAATTATTCCTATAATACATTTTTGAAGGCAAATAATTATTTCTATAATACATTTTTGTAGGCAAATATTATTTCTATAATACATTTTTGAAGGCAAATAATTATTTCTATAATACATTTTTTGAAGGCAAATAATTATTTCTATATTCATTTTTGAAGAGCAAATAATTATTTCTATGATGGTGACTTTTTTGAAGGCAAATAATTATTTCATTACATTTTTGAAGGCAAATAATTATTTCATAATTACATTTTTGAAGGCAAACCAATTATTTCTATAATGCATTTTTGAAGTAAAATAATTATTTTCTATAATACATTTTTGAAGGCAAATAATTATTTCTATAATACATTTTTGAAGGCAAATAATTATTTCTATATTCATTTGAAGGCAAATAATTATTTCTATGATACATTTTTGAAGGCAAATAATTATTTCTATAATACATTTTTTGGGGGCAAATAATTGTTCTATAATACATTTTTGAAGGCAAATAATTATTTCTATGATACATTTTTGAAGGCAAATAATTATTTCTATGATACATTTTTGAGGGCAAATAATTATTTCTATTGTACATTTTGAAAGGCAAATAATTGGCTCTATGATACATTTTTAGAAGGCAAATAATTATTCCTATCATACATTTTTGAAGGCAAATAATTATTTCTATAATACATTTTTGAAGGCAAATAATTATTTCTATAATACATTTTTGAAGGCAAATAATTATTTCTATAATACATTTTTGAAGGCAAATAATTATTTCTATAATACATTTTTGAAGGCAAATAATTATTTCTATAATACATTTTTGAAGGCAAATAATTATTTCTATGATACATTTTTGAAGGCAAAGAATTATTTCTATGATACATTTTTGAAGGCAAATAATTATTTCTATAATACATTTTTGAAGGCAAATAATTATTTCTATGATACATTTTTGAAGGCAAATAATTATTTCTATAATACATTTTTGAAGGCAAATAATTATTTCTATAATACATTTTTGAAGGCAAATAATTATTTCTATGATACATTTTTGAAGGCAAATAATTATTTCTATAATACATTTTTGAAGGCAAATAATTATTACTATAATACATTTTTGAAGGCAAATAATTATTCCTATGATACATTTTTGAAGGCAAATAATTACTTCTATGATACATTTTTGAAGGCAAATAATTATTTCTATAATACATTTTGAAAGGCAGTAATTATTTCTATAATACATTTTTTGAAAACAAATGGTATTTCCTTCTATAATACATTTTTGAAGGCAAATATTTCTATGATACATTTTGAAGGCAAATAATTATTTCTATGTTTACATTTTGAAATGATAATTATTTCTATAATACATTTTGAAAGGCAAATAATTATTTCTATAATACTACATTTTTGAAGGCAAATAATTATTTCTATAATACATTTTTTGAAGGCAAATAATTATTCTATAATACATTTTTGAAGAGCATTAAGTATTATTTCTAATTTACATTTTGAAGGCAAAATAATTATTCCTATAATTAGGCAAATAATTATTTCTATGATACATTTTTGAAGGCAAATAAAATTATTTTCTATAATACATTTTGAAGGCAAATAATTATTTCTATAATACATTTTTGAAGGCAAATAATTATTTTTATAATACATTTTTTGAGCAAATAATTATTTCTATAATACATTTTGAAGGCAAATAATTATTTTTATAATACATTTTGAAGGCAAATAATTATTTCTATATTTTTTTTGAGCAGCAATTATTCATAATACATATGAAAATTGTATTTATTTCATATATTCATTTTGAAAGGGCAAATAATTATTTCTGTTACATTTTGAAATGTCAAAATGGTATACTATATCAATACATTTTGAAAGTATAAATAGTATTTATGACCATTTTTAATTAAATAAATTCTATTTTCTAGCACATTAATACATTTTGAAAAACAGATATTAGCTCTAAATACATTTTGAAAAGCATCTAATTATTTCTGTAATACATTTTGAAAGTTGATCAGTATTTCTATGATACATTTTTGGAAGGCAAATGTTATGTAAAGCATTTTGAAGGCAAATAATTAATGACTTCTATAATAATACATTTTTTGAAGGCAAATAATTATTCCTATGATACATTTTTGAGAGGCAAATAATTATTTCTATGATACATTTTTGAAGGCAAATAATTATTTCTATATTCATTTTTGAAATAAATATATAATTATTTCCCTATAATACATTTTTTGAAGGCAAATAATTATTTCTATAATACATTTTTTAGTGACAAATAATTATTCCTATAATACCATTTTTGAAGGCAAATAATTATTTCTATGATACATTTTTGAAAGCAAACTAATTATTTCTATAATACATTTTTGAAGGCAAATAATTATTTCTATAATACATTTTTGAAGGCAAATAATTATTCTATAATACATTGTTGAAGGCAAATAATTATTTCTATAATACATTTTTGAAGACAAATAATTATTCATAATTGATACATTTTTTGAAGGCAAATAATTATTTCTATGATACATTTTGAAGGCAAATAATTATTTCTATAATACATTTTTGAAGGCAAATGACAACTCTATAATACATTTTTGAAGGCAAATAATTATTTCTATAATACATTTTGAAGAGCAAATAATTATTTCTATAATACATTTTAGAAAACAAATAATTATTTTCTATAATACATTTTTGAAGGCAAATAATTATTCCTATCTGCACATTTTTGGAAAGCAAATAATTATTTCTATATGCAATTAGTGAAGGCAAATAATTATTTCTATAATACATTTTTAGAGGGCAAATAATTATTCCTATAATACATTTTTTGAAGGCAAATAATTATTTCTATAATACATTTTTGAAGGCAAATAATTATTCCTATGATACATTTTTTGAAGGCAAATAATTATTTCTATGATACATTTTGAAGGCAAAATAATTTATTTCTATAATACATTTTTGAAGGCAAATAATTATTTCTATAATACATTTTTGAAGGCAAATAATTATTCCTATGATACATTTTTTGAAGGCAAATAATTATTTCTATGATACATTTTTGAAGGCAAATAATTATTTCTATGATACATTTTTGAAGGCAAATAATTATTTCTATAATACATTTTTTGAAGAGCAAATAATTATTTCTATAATACATTTTTGAAGGCAAATAATTATTTCTATAATACATTTTTTGAAAGCAAATAATTATTTCTATGATACATTTTTGAAAACCAAATAATTATTTCTATGATACATTTTTGAAGGCAAATAATTATTCCTATGATACATTTTTGAAGGCAAATAATTGTTCTATATTATACATTTTTGAAGGCAAATAATTATTTCTATGAAATACATTTTGAGAGGCACAGATAGTTATTTCTATAATATACATTTTGAAAGGCAAATAATTATTCCTATGATACATTTTTTGAAGGCAAATAATTATTTCTATAATACATTTTTTGAGGCAAATAATTATTTCTATGATACATTTTGAAAGGCAAATAATTATTTTCTATGATACATTTTTGAAGGCAAATAATTATTCCTAATGCATTTTGAAGGCAAACTAATTATTTCTATAATACATTTTTGAAGGCAAATAATTTATTCTATAATACATTTTTTGTAGAAGGCAAATAATTATTTCTATAATACATTTTTGAGAGAATATTCCTATAATACATTTTTGAAGGCAAAAAATAATTATTCCTATATTATTACATTTTTGAAGACAAATAATTATTTCTATAATACATTTTTTGAAGGCAATTATTTCTATAATAAATTTTTGAAGGCAAATAATTATTTTTATAATACATTTTTGAAGGCAAATAATTATTCATATAATACATTTTTTGAAGACAAATAATTATTTCATAATACATTTTTTGAGAAAACCAAATAATTATTTCTCTAATACATTTTTGAAGGCAAATAATTATTTCTATAATACATTTTTGAAGGCAAATAATTATTCCTATAATACATTTTTGAAGGCAAATAATTATTTCTATGATGCATTTTTGGGGAAAAAATAATTATTCCTATAATACATTTTTGAAGGCAAATAATTATTTCTATAATACATTTTTGAAGGGCAAATAATTCCATAATGCATTTTGAAGGCAAATAATTATTCTATATTACCTGTTTTTTGACAAACAATTATTTCTATATTACATTTTTTGAAGGCAAATAATTATTTCTATAATACATTTTTGAAGGCAAATAATTATTTTTATAATACATTTTTGAAGGCAAATAATTATTTCTATAATACATTTTTTGAAGGCAAATAATTATTTCTATATTAATACATTTTTGAAGGCAATAGTCATTCTATAATACATTTTTGAAGGCAAATAATTATTTTTATAATATGCATTTTTGAAGGCAAATAATTATTTCTATGATACATTTTTTGAAGGCAAATAATTATTTCTATGATACATTTACAGAAGGCAAATATTATTTCTATAATACATTTTGAAGGCAAATAATTATTTCTATATTACATTTTTGAAGGCAAATAATTATTTCTATGATATTACATTTTTGAAAGGCAAATAATTATTTCTATAATGTGCACTGAAGGCAAATAATTATTCCTATAATACATTTTTGAAGGCAAATAATTATTTCTATAATACATTGTTGAAGGCAAATGATTATTTCTATGATACATTTTTTGAGAGGCAAATAATTATTTCTATAATACATTTTGAAGGCAAATAATTATTTCTATGATACATTTTTGAAGGCAAATAATTATTTCTATAATACATTTTTTGAAGGCAAATAATTATTTCTATGATACATTTTTTGAAGGCAAATAGGTATTTCTATAATACATTTTTGAAAGGCAAATAATTATTCCTATAATACATTTTTTGAAGGCAAATAATTATTTCTATAATACATTTTGAGAAACAAATATTATTCTATTTCTATAATACATTTTGAAAGGCAAATAATTATTTTATAATACATTTTTGAAGGCAAATAATTATTTCTATGATACATTTTTCGAAGGCAAATAATTATTTTATAATACATTTTTAGAAGGCAAATAATTATTTCTATAATATACATTTTGAAATGAAATAATTATTTCCTATGATACATTTTAGAAGGCAAATAATTATTGCCTGCAATACACTGAAGGCAAATAATTATTTCTATGATACATTTTTGAAGGCAAATAATTATTTCTAATACATTTTTGAAGGCAAATAATTATTTCTATGATACATTTTTGAAGGCAAATAATTATTTCTATAATACATTTTTTGAAGGCAAATAATTATTCTATAATACATTTTTGAAAGGTGACATTATTTCTATAATACATTTTTTGAAGGCAAATAATTATTCCTATATTAATACCTGTTTTTGAAGGCAATAATTTTCTATAATACATTTTTGAAGGCAAATAATTATTTCTATATTTATTTTTGAAGGCAAATATTTATTTTTCTGTTACATTTTTGAAGGCAAAATAATTATTCCTATAGCTGTACATTTTGAAGGCAAATAATTATTTCTATGTACAATTTTTTGACAATGGAACATTTCCTCTAATACATTTTTGAAGGCAAATAATTATTTCTATAATACATTTTTGAAGGCAAATAATTATTCCTATAATACATTTTAGAAGGCAAATAATTATTTCTATGATGCATTTTTGAAGGCAAATAATTATTCCTATAATACATTTTTGAAGGCAAATAATTATTTCTATAATACATTTTTGAAGGCAAATAATTATTCCTATAATACATTTTTGAAGCAATAATTATTCCACCATATTACATTTTTTGAAGACAAATAATTATTTCTATAATACATTTTTGAAGGCAAATAATTATTTCTATAATACATTTTTGAAGGCAAATAATTATTCACTATAATACATTTTTTGAAGGCAAATAATTATTTCTATAATACATTTTTGGAGAGCAAATAATTATTTCTATAATACATTTTTGAAGGGCAAATAATTATTCCTATAATACATTTTTGAAGGCAAATAATTATTTTATAATACATTTTTGAAGGCAAATAATTATTTCTATAATACATTTTTGAAGGCAAAATAATTATTTCTAGCAATTGTTTTGAAGCAAATAATTATTTCTATAATACATTTTGAAGGCAAATAATTATTTCTATAACCATTTTTTTGAAGACAAATAATTATTTCTATGATACATTTTTGAAGGCAAATAATTATTTCTATAATACATTTTTGAAGGCAAATAATTATTCCTATAATACATTTTTGAAGGCAAATATTATTATCAATATATTTGTTGAAGGCAAATGATTATTTCTATGATATTGTACATTTTTTGAAGGCAAATAATTATTTCTATAATACATTTTTGAAGGCAAATAATTATTTCCTGATACATTTTTTGAAGGCAAATAATTATTTCTATAATACATTTTTGAAGGCAAATAATTATTTCTATAATACATTTTTGAAGGCAAATAATTATTTCTATATAATACATTTTGGAGAACTAAATAATTATTTCTATAATACATTTTTTGAAGGCAAAATAATTATTTCTATAATACATTTTTGAAGGCAAATAATTATTTTATAATATTGTTTTGAAGGCAAATAATTATTTCTATGATACATTTTTTGAAAGGCAAATAATTATTTTATAATACATTTTTGAAGGCAAATAATTATTTCTATAATACATTTTTGAAGGCAAATAATTATTTCTATGATACATTTTTGAAGGCAAATAATTATTTTTATAATACATTTTTTGAAGGCAAATAATTATTTCTATGATACATTTTTGAAGGCAAATAATTTATTTCTATAATACATTTTGAAGCAAATAATTATTTCTATAATTACATTTTTTTGAGAAATGAAAATAATTCTTCTATAGTACATTTTTGAAGGCAAATAATTTTATAATACATTTTTGAAATAAATAATTTATTTTATAATACATTTTGAAAACTAAATAATTATTTTCTATAATTGTTTTTTTACAGAGAGCAAATAATTATTTTTATAATACATTTTTGAAGGCAAATAATTATTTTTATGATACATTTTTGAAGGCAAATAATTATTTCTATAATACATTTTTTGATGAAATAATTCATTTCTATATTAATTTTGAAAGACAAATAATTATTCCTATGATACATTTTTGAAATAAAATAATTATTTCTATGATACATTTTGAAGGCAAATAATTATTTCTATAATACATTTTTGAAGGCAAATAATTATTTCTATATACATTTTTGAAGGTAAATAATTATTTCTATAGTACATTTTGAAGGCAAATAATTATTCCTATGATACATTTTTGAAGGCAAATAATTATTTCTATATTCATTTTGAGAGGCAAATAATTATTCCTATGATACATTTTTGAAAATAAATAATTATTCCTATGATACATTTTGAAGAGTAAATAATTTAAAACTTCCATACAATTATTCTTTGAAGGCAAATAATTATTTTATAATACATTTTTGAAGGTAAATAATTATTTCTATAATACATTTTTGAAGGCAAATAATTATTTCTATAATTACATTTTTGAAGGCAAATAATTATTTCTATAATACATTTTTGAAGGCAAATAATTGCTCTATGATACATTTTTTGAGGCTGATAATTATTCCTATGATACATTTTTTTGAAGGCAAGTAATTATTCTATGATACGACTTTTGAGGCAAATAGTACTATTTCTATAATAGCACTGAAATAAACAATTGTTTCTATATTACATTTTTGAAGAGCAAATAATTATTTTTATAATACATTTTTGAAGGCAAATAATTATTTCTATAATACATTTTTTAGAGGAAATAGTAATTGCTATATAATACATTTTTGAAGGCAAATAATTATTCCTATATTACATTTTAAAACAAATAATTATTTTTAATAATACATTTTTTGAGAGCAAATAATTATTTCTATGATACATTTTTGAAGGCAAATAATTATTTCTATTTTTTTGTTTTTAGAAAATAAATAGTTATTATATTTTATTTTTGAGGCAAATAATTATTTCCTATAATGGCCTGTTGTTGAAGGCAAATGATTATTTCTATGATACATTTTTGAAGGCAAATAATTATTTCTATAATACATTTTTGAAGGCAAATAATTATTTCTATAATACATTTTTGAAGGCAAATAATTATTTCTATAATACATTTTTGAAGGCAAATAATTATTTCTATAATACATTTTTGAAGGCAAATAATTATTTTTATAATACATTTTTGAAGGCAAATAATTATTTCTATAATACATTTTTGAAGGCAAATAATTATTTCTATAATACATTTTTGAAGGCAAATAATTATTTCTATAATACATTTTTGAAAGAAAAAATTATTACCATTGAGTACAAAACTCGAAGACAACTTCAGTTTCCTAAAAATTAAAAAAAAAAATTTCATCAAAATCTGACTAAATCTACCTTTTCACTGTAACTAAACATTAAAAAAACAACAACCTTAATAGACCACTTTTTTCGCAGTGAATAACCCACAGAGGTTGATATGCCATTAAATGAAACTCAAACTCAATAAACTTCAGTTCTTTGAATGTTTGTTGTGTTTCTTTCTCCAGCAGTTTTTGAAAAATTTCTTTGATTCAGAGAATAAAGAACGTAGCATACAATTTAGAATTGTCTTGAATTTCAGGAGCATCCGATTGGCAGCAGTCCACTGATGAATCTGTTCTTTCTTGGAAGAAAATTGCAGATTTAGAAACTGGAACCTCATATGAATTTCGTTTGGTGGCCACAAATGGACAGGAAACGCGACCCAGTGCAATTCAGGTTGCAACAACCCATGGCTATTGTAAGAGTATTTGCCTTTATTTTTTATGCATTTTTTAAATATATATCACTGTTCAAAGTACATTCTGACACACATTGTCATCAGGGGTTCATTCTCTGACACACGTTGTCATCGGGGGGTGCATTCTCTGACACACGTTGTCATCGGGGGGTGCATTCTCTGACACACGTTGTCATCCGGGGGTGCATTCTCTGACACACGTTGTCATCGGGGGGTGCATTCTCTGACACACGTTGTCATCAGGGGTGCACTCTCTGACACACGTTATCAGGGCTGCATTCTCTGACGCACATTGTCATCAGGATGAACTCTGATGCAATTTGTCACCAGGAGTGCATTCTCTGAGGCATATTGGCAATATGTGTCACGGGAAAGTTTTCTGCCAACATCTCTCTTCAAAAATACCATCTTCTGTTATTCTTTCCTTGTGAAATTACACCAAGTTTCTGAACTCTCTTCAAAAAAAGAAAAATTCTATTTTTAACAACAATTTTTTGTTTCACCTGAAACTAATTTATTATTTAATTCATATTCTTTCAGTTCTTGCTTCTTTTACCAATTTTCTTCTTCCCTTTCAATTTACCAATTCCATCTCTTTTGGGATTTAATATCTTTGAGTTTTTTTTCTTTCTCTTTCAGTTGTTGGTTTTGCTGGTACAAGTGCCTGGCTTTATGGAATGTTGGTAGCATTGTTGATCATTATTTGTGTTGGAATTATCCTCTTTGTCACAAGGAAGAAAATTTCTGAGAGAAGACAAAAATCTTATCAGAAAAGCATGCGAGGTAACTACCAATTTTCTAGCAATGCTAAAATGCCAAAAATAGTATTTTTTCAAACAAAATATCAAATTCAAGCTTACAATTATATATGTGCATCAAGTAGGGGGAGGGAATGGCACACTAGTTAATACATCCGGGTTGTCTATTGCACAGCATATTATAAATTGCAGGATTTCTGTCTCTGAATTTAGTGTGGACCATTTTTCTATCTTATCAAGATCCTACTCTTCATATCACTTAAAGGTTCTGGAGTCCTTATACATCAGATCACACAAGCCTTCCCTCTGTACACAGAGGGATTGCTTGCTGGGTTTGAATGTTATTGGGCTCTTGTTTTCCGTGTACACTCCCCCCCATTAGTCATCCTCTATTTATTTTACACGTCTCTTATTTTAATTCCCACGAGTAAACTTGATAAGACTGGGATGAAACCTGTTATTAGAATATACATTAAAAATGCCTTTTAAATTATGCTTATTCCTTACTACTGTAAAATTTTGTACAACAGAAAACTTGTTCATATATATATATTTGAACAAGTTTATACATATCTATATACACACACACACACACACACACATATATATATATATATATATACATATATTTGAACAAGTTTATACATATCTACACAAATATATATATATATATATATATATATATTTGAACAAGTTTATACATATCTATACACACATATATATATATATATATATATATATATTTGAACAAGTTTATATGTATCTCCACAAATATATATATATTTGAACAACCGTACTGATGAGCTGTGATACGGCGAAACAGATCTGTCTGCGGATGACAATATATATATATATTTTGAACAAGTTTATACATATCTACACAAATATATATATATATATATATATATAGGAACCATTTTATATATACCTACACATCCACACAAATTCATGTTATATAAAAGGATAAGCATAAGTTAAAAAAGCAAAGGAATGGTTTGAATGTGTTATGAGAAAGTAAAATAATTTGAAAATTATTAAATATAAGCTCAGAAAAAAATGAAATTCTGCAAAAGTGAAATTATTTGAAAATATTTATTTAATACAGCCACAGAAAATTAAAAACATCAGTTTTGTGTAAACTTCAGTCTACGCTAGATTACTTTTTATGTTTGGGTTATTTTCGTCAAGAGAATCCGAGAAAAGAAAATATAATGGTTAGGTTAGGTAGGTTAGGACTTCTAGGCCTCGCGGCCTCTCGTGTGTCCCTTCTTAAATCCCCTCTCCCCTCTCTTAGCATTGTGGCATGACCGAGATGCAGAGAAAATAAATTATTTCCATCTCTAATCAAACATATTTTAATTTTAATAGTGTCTTATCCTTTTCAATAAGGCTTTTAAATTCTGTAAGAGTTTTTGCCAATCTCATAACGTGACAACCAAGAACCGTAAGAAGATATTAAAAATGTTTTATTACAAAATGTGAAAATGAATTACATCTGAAACATTTGGCATGTTCCTGAAACGTCAGAAAAGGGGACAAAATTATCCATTATAGAACATCTGGAAATATGTGAAGCCTTTTAAAAATGTGAATCATTTTATTTTAATTATGTGAATTCTTACGTTTTTTTTCTTTTTTTTCTTTTTTTTTCTTTTGTTTGATATGTGAATCTTTTTTTCTTTTTTCTTTTCTTTTTTTTGTTTATAGCAGATGAAACGGAAATTTTTTCAGCAACCCAAATAAATTCCTTTTATAATTTTTGGACAAATTACCTAAATTTTAAATATGTGAAGCTTTTTAAAATGTGAATCCTTTTATTTTTATCATGTGAATTCTTAGTTTTTTTTTTTTTTTTTTTTTGTTCTCTGAAGGCCTTTACCCCTTCAAATCTTTCCAAAACATCCTTAATTCCATGCAAATGTACATGCTGAACTTGAATCGATAAATGTTTATTGAAGAAACCTACCTTTTTTTCATGGTATCGACCAGAAATACATCGGACTATATCTCACCCCTTACTACTGTTCTCATCTCTGATTCACCGCTGAATGACTTGAGGTGTAGGATACTTATTTCGGTCGATTTACTCCCTTTGAGCAATTACTCCACAACTTGTTTGGTTTCGGGACTCATTTTCTGTGTAGTATTTGCAAAATGGAAGTAAAAAGACCGAAAAATCGGAAATCTATGCGCGAAGTCAGTCTGCAGTGATTAACATTTTCTAACTGTGGTTAGGGGGTGAGATAAACAGCAACAAGAAGTTCCATATTTTTCTGCTCGATAACATGAAAAAAAGATAGGTTTCTTCAATAAACAATTATCAATTTGAGTTCAGCATATACATTTGCATGGAAATAGGGATGTTTTGGAAAGATCTGAAAGGGTAAAGGTCTTCGGAGAACAAAACAAAAATTTCCCTTTTTTTTTTTTATTTCGTTTGCTTGACATATGAATCTTTTTTCCTTTTTTTTTTTTTTTTGTTCATAGCAGAAGATGAAATGGAAATTTTTTCAGCAACCCAAATAAATTCCTTCTACAATTTTTTGGACAAATTGCCTAAATTTTATGGTAAAAAAAACAAATCACCCATCTCTCCACATGCTTCTGGAGACCACTTTTCCTTTCCTTTGGCTCTTCCTTTTTAGGAAACGTCTCTTTATGGCCTTTGTTAGGTCAAGTCACGTTTAGCACAGTTACACTCAATTGAGCACTTTTGCAAATGTCATTGTGTAGCTTCCTTAATTTGCTTTCAATTATTTTCAGTCCACGTATTAGATAAGCAAAAATCCTATGTAGACATTGCCCGGAATACTCCCTGAAAAATATTTCTTTTCCCAGTCTACATTCATTCAACATTTCCCTCACAGAAAAAAATCATAAGTTTTGTAAAGCATATAAAAAACTAATACCTCCCAACCCCTTCCTTTACTAGAGCTAACCTCTGGGCTTAGAATTTTTCCTCATTCTCTGTTTATAAGAGGCTGCAAAATGCATGTCTTTAAATGACATGTTGAAAATGGCTATTTTCCCACTAAGTTTTATATATGTATACAGTCTGTCCATAAAGTTTGTATGCACTTTAAAAAATTTTATGATCTTATTAGTATTGGTGATAGAAATAATTTGTAAAAAGAATTAGAAAGAAGTAAATCTATATTTTTTAAGGTTTTATTGAAATTTTATTTAAGTTTCCACATGTCCTCCATCATTAACAATACAAAGGGTAATACGATTTTGCAGTTCCCTGATTTACAGTAATGTTTGGAATCACATTAGTTATTTTATCTTTCAAATTTGCTGATGAACTAGGTTTGGTTGCATACAAAATTATTTTCATATGTCCCCATAAAAAAAACAAATGGAGTCAAATCTAGTGAACGTGGAGGCCAATAAAATGGTCCATCCCTTCCGATCCATCAAAACGGGCTTGTATGTGGATGACTAATATATTATGTTCTCATTACGATTGAGCTCTCTGGAGAAGAAAAATTTAAAAACAGTTCCCACTTCGGCTATAATGCGTGACTCTTCAGAAATGAATTGAGTTCTCTCGGTGACTGGCGTCTGTATACACTGCTTATATACAAGACGTTAAAATTTCCCTTCTCTGATGCCATGCGCCGATGTCTTAGGGGGTAGAGACACCGACTGACACCAAATCGGTCGAGTTTCGATCCCGGCCAGAAGCAAGTGTGATACAGCGAAACGGGCTTGTATGTGGATGACTAATATATATATATATATATAATTTTTGGCAAAATATTATTCAAATCACAATATCTAAAGCAGCTTGCTATAAATGAGGCACTATATATCAAACGATTCTCTCCTACTATCACCATGGGGTTTTGAAAGTTTTTTTGTTTTTTTTTTGTTTTTAAATAGATGCTTTTGCAATTTCCAGTCATGAGTGTCACATAATAGTTATTAAACAATGTTTTTCCAAAAACACAAAATAAATTACGTTACAGTCATAAATAATGAAAAAAGAATATATATATATATATATATATATATATATATATATATATATATATATATTAGAGAAAATTTTCAAAATTCAAAGGTGTTGGATGTACATTTCGACATAGGATCTCTAATAGAGATTCTACGTTACGTCAGCGACATTGTTTTTTTCCAAATGGTGTTGGCCCTGGGGTAGAGTGTGGAGGGGTTTTAGGTTAATAACGGTCACAAAATTGAACAGAACAGAGCTGGTAGTCGCAGGATTACAGGGTGTTGAAACGGTATATTTAGCTCTCTGCCTGCATCACTTTTTAATGTTAAAAATTTTTAATATTGATTAGGATCAGGCTCTTGGAATTTAACTTCCTACTCTTCCACTTTGGATTAAAGAAAAACAATATATATAAATATAGCTTATGGTCATATCACATTAAATACACCGGTTCTCGCTCGATCACCAAAGTTAAGCAACGTTGAGCCTGGTCAGTACTTAGATAAGTGATCAATGGGAATACCAGGTGCTGTAAGCATTATTGACGGATGTGCGTTGTGGTACAGTGGATGTCAGCTCTGAGGGGGAAATCGGTGAGCCAAGTTCCAATTCCAGTCAAACACTTTGCATTCACTTATGCACTGATACCCATGGGAAAGGTATTAATCCGTCCCTTCCCTCCAGTTATGGGTTAAATAACTGAGGTCTGTTCATACGATCTGTGGCAGACTTCTGCACTGATTGTTATCAGCAGTTCCAAAAAGTGTGGATGGTGCTACACAAGCCTTCACCAGTTTAAACAATTCTTTGTGTGGCAGTCTAACTAAAGTTAGACGCTCATACATCGAAATCGACAGGAGTGTCCATAATATTATATATATATATATATATATATATATATATATATATATAACAGTAGACTAAAAGTTGCCTGTCCAATAGAAGGTAATTGTTTAGGGGAAAATATACTTTATTTGGCAAAAACAGAAGTAGAAAATAATAAAGTTAAGGAAGAGCAAATATATATAGGTTAACTGAAAATGAGTGGAATAAAGGTACAACAACCATAAATTGATTTTTAAATTCAGTAAATACAAACATGCTAAATCAGTGACAGTTTAATATTAGAAGATTAAAAGAAAAATAGATCAGTCTCCAAAAATTACTTGGGAAAATTTATGAAAAAGTAGTCAGTATAAAAACACAAGGAATTGATGTAAGCTTTGTCTGGAAGAAAAATTTGAGATACTAAGTTTGAGCAACAATAACAATACTTTTCTAAAAAAAAGAGGTGTAGGCATAACATAAAATGCCTATTGTATTACTTGCCACTGAACTAGAGTATTAGTTTATTGGTGTAGGCACTCCATTTTCACTCAACCTGATTCTACAGTATGACCATTATCAGTTTAGACCACCCACAGTAGTTTTTTCTTTGCTTATTTTCCTTCTCTCCTGTGTAGGTTTGATTGACCACAAGTTTTTATAAATTATATTATTTAGTTTTATATTCCCCACTCCCCTGATGATGCTTTAGAGTGATGTATGGTCACAGGTTATATAAAGCTTGTATCTACCTCCCTTTCATTTGCGGCTTAGGGCCTATCACGTTGAATACACCAGTTCTCGCTCGATCACCAAAGTTAAACAACATTGAGCCTGGTCAGTACTTAGATGGGTGACCGCTTGGGAATACCACGTGCTGTAAGCATTTAGTGGTGGATGTGCATTGTGGTGCAGTGGATATCAGCTCGGAAAGAGAAATCAGTGAGCCGAGTTCGCATTCACTTAAGCACTGGCGCCCTTGGGAAAGGTATTAATCCGTCCCTTCCCTCCAGTTATGGGTTAAATAACAAGGGTAGGACTTGGGGACCCAGCCCTTAAAAACATATCTCAATGAATCTTGATACTCGAAAAGAAAAAAGTATTACTAGACACAAAACTTATATAAAAACAACAATAAATTGTTGAAAGAAAAAAGTATTACCAGCAATAAATAAATAAATAAATTTAGTTGGCAATAAATGACCCGCTGAGGTGTTGATATGCCATAAAACAAAACAACCAACCAACCAATCATTTTAAATATTGTTGAACATTTTGCTATAAAATAAGTATTGTTAGTCATTTTGTTATAAAAAAAGTTCTGTTGGTCATTTTACTATAAAAAAATGTATTGTTGGTCATTTGAAGTATTTTTTTGTCATTTTATTATAGAATAAGTATTGTTGGTCATTTTGCGATAAAGTATTATTGGTCATTTTAAGTTTTGTTGATCATTTTAATATTAAAAAATTTGTTGGTCATTTTAATATTAAAAAATTTGTTGGTCATTTTAATATTAAAAAATTTGTTGGTCATTTTAATATTAAAAAATTTGTTGGTCATTTTAATATTAAAAAATTTGTTGGTCATTTTAATATTAAAAAATTTGTTGGTCATTTTAATATTAAAAAATTTGTTGGTCATTTTAATATTAAAAAATTTGTTGGTCATTTTAATATTAAAAAATTTGTTGGTCATTTTAATATTAAAAAATTTGTTGGTCATTTTAATATTAAAAAATTTGTTGGTCATTTTAATATTAAAAAATTTGTTGGTCATTTTAATATTAAAAAATTTGTTGGTCATTTTAATATTAAAAAATTTGTTGGTCATTTTAATATTAAAAAATTTAAAAATTGTTGGTCATTTTAATATTAAAAAATTTGTTGGTCATTTTAATATTAAAAAATTTGTTGGTCATTTTAATATTAAAAAATTTGTTGGTCATTTTGCTAATATTAAAAAATTTGTTGGTCATTTTAATATTAAAAAATTTGTTGGTTTTCATTTTAATATTAAAAAATTTGTTGGTCATTTTAATAAAAATTAAAAAATTTGTTGGTCATTTTGCTATAAAAAGGACATTGTTGGTCATTTTGCTATAAAAAGACATTGTTGGTCATTTTGCTATAAAAAGACATTGTTGGTCATTTTGCTATAAAAAGGTATTGTTGGTCATTTTGCTATAAAAAGGTATTGTTGGTCATTTTGCTATAAAAAGACATTGTTGGTCATTTTGCTATAAAAAGACATTGTTGGTCATTTTGCTATAAAAAGATATTGTTGGTCATTTTGCTATAAAAAGGTATTGTTGGTCATTTTGCTATAAAAAGATATTGTTGGTCATTTTGCTATAAAAAGGTATTGTTGGTCATTTTGCTATAAAAAGACATTGTTGGTCATTTTGCTATAAAAAGACATTGTTGGTCATTTTGCTATAAAAAGATATTGTTGGTCATTTTGCTATAAAAAGGTATTGTTGGTCATTTTGCTATAAAAAGATATTGTTGGTCATTTTGCTATAAAAAGGTATTGTTGGTCATTTTGCTATAAAAAGGTATTGTTGGTCATTTTGCTATAAAAAGACATTGTTGGTCATTTTGCTATAAAAAGGTATTGTTGGTCATTTTGCTATAAAAAGGTATTGTTGGTCATTTTGCTATAAAAAGATATTGTTGGTCATTTTGCTATAAAAAGATATTGTTGGTCATTTTGCTATAAAAAGATATTGTTGGTCATTTTGCTATAAAAAAAGGTATTGTTGGTCATTTTGCTATAAAAAAAGGTATTGTTGGTCATTTTGCTATAAAAAAAGGTATTGTTGGTCATTTTGCTATAAAAAAAGGTATTGTTGGTCATTTTGCTATAAAAAAAGGTATTGTTGGTCATTTTACTATAAAAAAAGGTATTGTTGGTCATTTTACTATAAATGACCAGCCAAGGTTGATATGCCATAAAAACAAAATAACCAACCAACAATCTTCCATTTGCATTAAAGTCATCTAAAGATTGCATGAGTGTGAAAGTTGAGTTAAAACTATGACCATCCTTTCATAGGATTTAATGTTGAACGTTTTTTGGCTCTGTCTAGGCTTCAAGTACTTTAATTTATTGAGTGAGTAGGGTTGCCCTTAGACGTTTTTTCTATTTTGTCTATATTTCTGAGATGAGGTAGTATTTACATTATGTGGTTCAAAATTCCTAGCAGCTGAAGAAAGTCAGAGCATACAACAGTCGAAACGTCATACAAATGGCAACAAAGATGAGGACAATAGTCCGAATAATGTAAATACTGTAAATACTACCTCATCTCAGAAATATAGACAAATAGAATGATCTATTATTAAACGTCGTACAAATGGCAACAAAGATGAAGACAGTAGTCCGAATAATGTAAATAGTATTTTCAGTATTATTGTTATTGTTTGATACTTTATCGGAATAAGAGTTTTAGGTTTTGAAACGTCCTTTTGTTCCATCCATGGTTTTTCTTTTCTTTAATATATTCCAGCTTGTTAAACGAGTATGGCACTGACAAATTGGATCAATGTTCTTGTGATAGCGACAATGGCTATTTAAGCCAGTAAGTGTCTTGCAATGCTTATTGCAGATACGGAAAACTAAGCTGTTTGGTACAGGGCTGGGCCTGTTTAGTAAATTCTGTTTTGCATTCTCACGGGTTTCCATGAGATCTGTGAGGCTGGAGTTATTTCTGAAGATTTGTTTCCTTGCATTTCTTTTTGTTATATTTGTCGTGATTGGTATTAAGGAGTAAAGGAAAACTCAACAAAATGAAGTTAAGGAAAAAATAAGCATAAAAACCACCTTTTTTTTTTTTTTTTTTTACTTATTTGATATTTGACATTTACTTGTCCTTATTTGACGTGTGACATTTACCTGTCTTTATTTGACGTGCGACATTTACCTGTCCTTATTTGACGTGCGACATTTGCCTGTCCTTATTTGACGTGCGACATTTGCCTGTCCTTACTTGACGTGCGACATTTGCCTGTCTGTTAAGGGTTAAATAGTTGTTTTTTAGTACATGCCCTTAATTGGCAATTTACTACCTGTGCTTCTAAGGTGAAATTTCTAAAAAGTTTTAGATTTCAAAGAAAATTTTTTTAAAACATGAAACGTCAGAAAAAATGAATTCTACTCTCAATTATTCTTATTCAAACCTCTTCATACTTTTTATCCCTAACACCCACCTCGTTCAAATTTTTTAATTTTATTTAATTGCAATTTTTGTCACAGTTCAGTCAGTTAATTGCCATACATAATACATGTTTGGGTGATCATGTCTCTTTCAAGACATGACTGATGAGGTAGATTTTCCCTCAGTAGGTTGCCATTTCTTCCTGCAGTAGACCAGTTGCCAACCAAGGCTATAGAACCCAATCTATTCTGCTATTCAATCCATAGCTAGAGAGAGAAGAGGTGAAGTAATACCTTATCCAAGACTATTTGTGTCTAAGTGAATGAAACAAATTCAGCTGGAATTCAAACTTGGCTCTTTGATTTCTAGTTGTGGCCAATAAGAAATTAAGAATTAAAATCACCTTTCTTCTTCACACAAAAATTCACAATGACATGTGAAATCCTGGTTTTGCCAAATAGAAAAAGGATTGACTTCAGGATGTGGATAAGAAATTGAGAATTAAAATCAACCTTCTTCTTCACTTTTACAAAAATTCACAATGAAGTGTGAAATCCTGGTTTTGTTGAATAGAAAAAGGATTGATCATGTGCTTACAGAAAAAGTCTAAACCAGATTTTGCAAGTAGATGTTAAATTCGTTTTCTGACCAATGAAAGCGATTTGAAAGACTTAAAAAGGACTTAGCGATCTAATGCAAAAACTCTACATGACTATAAATGACTTCAATCAGTGTCAGTAAGTCAGGAATGCAAGCAGTAGAGACGACAAGCTAAAATGTAACAGAAGCTTCAAGTGACCCGGACATTGTCCTCTTTCCCCTTCTTTCTCATGTGCTGACTCCTTTTACTTCTTCTTCTCCATCCAAAGACATTCCTACTAAACAAACCCTCATACATACATACATACGTATGTATAAACTCTTTCCAACAAATTACTACTATGAACATTTTTACAACTCTTGATACCCTTAACTCATTACTTGTTTCTGATTGGACATTAACTTCTGCGAATTCTTGTTATTCGTTTCTTTTAATAAATTTCTATTTAAACATGAAAAATGTATATTTTTATTCTTCCACTCTTCCACAAATATACACAATCTCCAACCTTCTGCTGCCAACAATCTTATAATAATCTTCTGATAATTCTGGGTAAAACTTGTAAGTTGTAGGGAGTTCAGTTATGTCTGACACAAGGCCAAATGAATAAACATTAACCATCTCCTTATAGCTTCACATCTTCATAATATTTGCAATATATCAGGATGCATTCTGAAGAATTCTTACGGCATATCACGTTGAATACACCGGTTCGTGTTCAATCACCAAAGTTAAGAAACGTGAGCCCAGTCAGTACCTTCTCCATTCAAAGGCATTCCTACCAGACAAACGCTCATACATACACAGTGACCCAGACATGTGTCCTCTTTCTCTTTCTTTCTCGTGTGTTGATTCCTTTTACTTCTTCTTCTCCATTCAAAGGCATTCCTACCAGACAAACACTCATACATACATACATACATATGTACTTATGAACTCTTACCAACCAATTACTACTATGAATATTTTCTACAACTCTTGATACCCTTAACTTTCTAAATGAACATTTATTTCTACCACAATTCATGTTATTTTTTTCTTTTAATAAATTTCTATTTTAACATGAAAAATGTATATTTTATTTTCTACTATTCCACACATCTAACATTCTAATCTACAACCAACCTTCTGATGATAATAACCTTTTGATAATCTTGGATAAAAGTTGTAAGCTGTAGGGAGTTTGGTTATGTATGACACAAGGCCAAATCAAATGAACATTAACCATCTCCTTACAGCTACAGCATCACAACCATTGTCATGGTTACACGTCCCAAATTGTTTTATAATACGGTAAAAGCTTTTGGGTAAAGGCTTGCTAAGTTACTACTTTTGACAATCTTATATTCGCTTTCTATTAACACCCCAAGGAAAGGCTTGAATGCATATCTCCCTGCACTTTTGTTTTCTAGTAAGATATCTTGACAAAATAGCATGTCTTAATTGTTAAAGAATAAGCACTTGATCAAACCACATTCCCATAACTATCTCCTCAAACATAGGCAGTAGCAATAAAAAGCGGTTTCTTCCATAGTTAACCTCGCCATGCATAGATATGCATTGCACTCTGATTTTTGCATGCTGCACCCATGCTGCAAAAGAAACATGCACAAAATCAAGTCACACGTTAATTATTCAAAGAAACGGTAAGGTTATTTTTTATTTACATGCAAAACTGAAAACTTTTTAAATACTAAAACTTTGTAAGTTACCGTCTGTCCCATAATAATTGTACACATGTCTAAACTGATTTATAAATGGAATTTTGTGTGTGTGTGTCCGTTAGCCATAGACTCCGAAACGGCCGAACCTATTTTCTTGCAAATTTACACACTTGTACTATAAGTGTCTGCGAGTGTTCTTAGCTACATTTTGTGTCAAGGTACCCCCAATAAATATAACAAAATCAATAATAAAAAAAATCGGGTTATAGAAGGAGTGGTCCGATTTTAATCAAATTTCATACACTCATAGACAAAGACGTAAGAAACAATATTCAGAAGTTTCAAGGTTGCAGAAAATCAATAATATATATATATATATATATATATATATATATATATATATATATATAAATGGCAAGATGTTTGTGTGTGTGTGTGTGTGTGTCTGTTTATCTGCCTGTATGTCTGTATTTTTTTCAGCCCTTTAATTTTAGTTTTTGCTTCGGATTTGGCTCTAAGTAGGTATAATTGTAGTTCTTAGTCTCAACCATGATACCATTTACTCAGAGGACTTATTTGGCCTTCAAAATTCAATTTGCGACAAAAAAAAACTTATTTGATATCGATAGCAGGAAATCAAAATTTGACTTACATCCATTTTTCTTTCAGTCTACGGTTTCGCTTTAACTGGAAACAACTATTGCTTTTTAGTCTTTCGTGCCAATGTCCAAAGAGTCTGCGCTCCAGGACCATGGATTAGTTTTAAAGCTTTCATTACACCCGAGCAATGCCAGGCTATACTGCTAGTATATATATATATATATATATATATATATATATATATATACACACACACACTAGGTGCGATTGGTAAATTGTCGCAATTATTTTATTATTTTAAATATTCTTTAGGGTGAGTCTGAGCTCCAGGGCCATGGATTAGTTTTAAAGCTTTCATTACACCCAAGCAACACCGGGCTATACTGCTAGTATGATGTATATATAAGAAAAGAATTGCAAGAAGCTGTGAAAATTTTGTTTAAAGTGGAGATTTATTGTTGCTATTATAATTAATATTGCTTGCTTTTTGTATGATATATTAAGTGTCCATAATGGTATTTGTGTCGCTACATGTGTTTTGAGTTTAAAGTTGACTCTCTTCAGGCGAATAAATTTGTGACTTTACATATCAAGATTTGTTTGCTTTTCTGATGGCCAAAATATCGTGTATATATAGATAAGTGGTGAGCAGGTCAGAAAGTTCATATGCGTGCATGTTTGTTGGTTTTTTTTTTCACATTCGCACATTAAATCTCTTCCATCACTTTTCGTTGGTCATAAAATTTTTTACACTGACTTGCAAAATTTTATTTTGCAAGTCAGTGTAATATATCTTCTGCCTAGTTAGTCATGTCTTGAGACATGATTGCTCAAGCATGTATCACATATGGCAATTAACTGACTGACTTTTTATCCTCTACTCGAGAGCCACGCAAGGTAAAGGGTTAGAGAGTAAGAGGTACAGCTTATGTCTTGTTGTGGAGTAGTTTTTGCACTGAAGGTTATAATCGGGCTATGTCGGTTGCTAATCGACTTAACATACCCAAAATGTTAGGAACTTGGTAATCTTCCACTGTAAGCTGACTCCTTAGTATTCGGCTAACTGCCAACTAATATCAACTGTCTAGTAGATCTACTGGACTCTAATAGAAGTCTAAAGAACTCCTATGAACTTCCCAAGAACTTCCTGTTAACTCTTATTAATCTAGGAGGGAGAGTCCATTATCTGAGGAATAGGTGTGTTTCACCATCACATGTGGGTATGTGCAGAAGCTAACATTTAACTCTAAACTTTAGATTGTAGTGAGCTGGGAAGTAACCTCTTGGGAGTCACTTCCACAAATCAGCAGTTTGTAGGAAGAAGCAGCTTGAGTGGAAATTAGACCTCTTCGGATGTGATCTTGCGTATGTGTTTTTCTGAAAGTTCAACAAATACATGTGACAAATTAATATTAATTATGGTTGAAGTATGTTTCTAGCTTACAGAACTTCATTTTTTCACATAATCTTACCTTTTGTCAATTTGTACAATAAACTGCTTTTTGTGCATTTAAATCTAAAAATATTTTCTGGTTTAACTGCAAAGGGTTGACTCAATCTAAGAAATACGGATTATCTATAGGTATGTCATTTGAATTTTGGAATATAAATGTACAAAAACTCTCATGGACATAAAGTGAGGGAACATTTTTTGTAGTGATTGTAATATAGAATAGATACCTCACTTTATATCCACATAATTTCTTGTTTATCAAATTCTGAGGAGGTATGAATGCACCTCTTGTGCCCCTGCTATAGGTTAATTATCAAGACGTGTTTCATTTAATTATTATTACCCTCCAAATTCTTAGAATCTAAAAATATTTTCTGGCTTGAAATAACTTGCAAAGGGTTGATAAACTGTAAAAAAAAATCCATCCATCAATCTACCTCCAACATCATGGGTCAACATAATAAAATAGAAGGTATTATTTATGATTAATTTGAACTTCTGTTTTTATTTTTTGGTTGTTATAGATGTTATTTTAGGTACAGTGTTTCAACCAGTTACCCTTGGATCCACTGCGAGCTGATATCCACTGCGCCATAACGCACATCCTGGATGTGCGTTGTGGCACAGTGGATATTGGCTCGGAACGAGAAATCAGGGAACCGAGTTCAAATTCCAGTTGAATTCCTTGCATTCACTTATGCACAAATATCCTTGGGAAAGGTATATGGGTTAAATAACAGGACAGATTGGGTTCTATAGCCTTGGTCGGCAACCAGTCTACTGCAGAAAGCAATGGCAACCTACTGCAGGATAATCTTCGGCCCAGTCAGTCATGTCTCTTTCGAGACATGATCGCCCAAGTGTGTATTGCGCATGGCACTTAACTGACTGACCCTTGGATCATCATCAAATGTCCTTTAATTTTTTTTTTTTTTATTGGATATAGTGTATATTTTGTTTGCATTTTATGTCTTGCTCATTGTTGCTGAACCAGAATATAGGAATTTTACTATCTTGAAGTTTGTTTTTATGAAAATAAAAGTTGTAACTTAATAAACAATTTTAGAATTATAATTTAAGAAATTTTAATTAAACCTGACTTTTCATTGTGTTTTTTTTCTTTGCTCTTCTAGCCTCCAAAACTAATGTTGGAAACACGCCTGAATTTGAAGACGAACGGGGTTATAACAATGACTATCATGATGGGTAAGTAAAACATGATTATTTTTTTTTTTTTTATTTAATTCTTTTATTTTAAGAAAATTTTTTTTTTGCTTGTCATCACTTCGACCAGAAAAAAAATTGTTTGGTTTAATTCTGGAAATTTGGTTAAGGCAATTGGAGCATTGTTGATCACTGGACATGCGGATACGAAATAAAGGTGCCAACAGTCTCTTGGTTTTTGTCCAATTCTCTCATCCTGAATTCAAAAAAAATAAGTCTGGGTTTGATTTGTTTAATTAATTAATCGATTCATTATGATTTGTCTCCTGTCTTTCTGTATTTTGTTTTCATTCTTTGCTAAGATAAAGTTCCTGTAGCAGATTTAATTTTCTGCCAAGTGAAGTTCATGGAGTAGAGAAGATGCGGTGATACCGAGCAAAAGTGATGAACTGGATGTTTGCTCTCTCACGACAAAAAGGCAAATGACCAAAAGTCGTCTGTTCACATCTGGGATCGCGCAGATGTTCCGTTTGAAAAATAAAAGTTAATCAAATATTAAATTTCCATTTTGCGAGCTTATGCAAATTTTATTTATCAGCCAATTGGAAGCCCTGAATCAAATACACGTGTGAAATTCCAAACGAGCTGCTGTGGTCCAAAAAGCAGATATAAAAAGCGGATACAGACAGACCCCAGCAGAGAGGCAGACCCCGAGAAGAAGAGTGTAATCAATATTTCCTTGAAACTAAGTCAAGTGGCTACTACGCTTGCCTTCTTTCCTTTTCCCCTGTCTCAAAACTAGTTACTGACCTAAGGAGCGACTACATCAGACATTCCTCATTTACATGCTCCCCAAATTCCTAAGCCTTAAATCTCTTTCAGCTTGTTATTTGCCATGAACATTTTAATCTCCTTTGGACCTATACTTCAATTGTAAAAACATTAATTGATATGTGTTATATATAAAATGTTATTTTTCTACTCAAATGGCCGTTCTTAATTTTATAATCATTTTATGACTTATAGTGGGCTATCTACCACAAGGCCAAATTCCGTTAACCTGCAACAATATACAACTACCCTTCTCTCAAACGGACTCTCCACTATAAACTGGAAAAGAATGGGTAACCCGCTATAGAACTATGTGTATATATAAAAATGTAATTTTTCAACTCAATTTGCCTTTCTTGATTTTATAATCATTTTATGACTTATAGTGGGCTATCTACAACAAGGCCAACTTCGGTTAACCGGCAACAATATACAACTACCCTTCTCTCAAACGGACTCTCCACTATAAACTGGAAAACAATAGATAAGATATCCCCTATAAAGACATTACAGTTCAATGGTTTTGACAACGCAGAAAGGATGCTTTATTGAGAGTTCATTTTTATATTTGCAGTTTGTGTTGCTTACTGATGTTTCTTCTACATTTAGATTTCGACTAATATCCTCATCTTTTATTACCATTATTTGATGCAAAAAAATCATTTACATTGGGACTAATATCCTCAATCTTTATTATTTGGAAAAAGATAATTTACATTGGGATTAATATCCTCATCTTTATTATTTGGAAAAAGATAATTTACATTGAAACTAATATCCTCATCTTTATTATTTGGAAAAAGATAATTTACATTGGGAGTAATATCCTCATCTTTATTATTTGGAAAAAGATAATTTACATTGGGATTAATATCCTCATCTTTATTATTTGCAAAAAGATCATTTTAATTGAGACTAGTATCCTCAACTTTATTATTATTTTTTGAAGAATGATCATTTGAATTGGAACTAATATCCTCATCCTTATAACAATAAATAACTTTAAATGATTTATTTTCAGTAATATCCTCATTTTCATTTCCTACACTGTTTTCTTGACTGTCGTCAATTCTATACAATCCTTGCTTTTCCCAACTTTTTTATTGCTTGGTGAGATACATTATTATAAATGTTTTTATTGCAAAATTTCTTTTACTTTGGCAATTAATGAGAATTATGCAAGACAACAGTTTGTAGATGATGATGTCAAATGAAAAAAATCAAAAAGCGATGATAGTCTGGGTGTGACTGATGAAGTTCATGTAAAATTTCTTTGACCTGAAACTTCTTATTTTTTATCAGGTCATTCAACATAATTTCATGCAATTAGCTTATTTTGCATAACTCTGTGGTAACCACTCCCCTCCATCTCACAATTTTGGTTCATGGTGACATTCAAGACAAAAGAATGCAATGGCTTGTCAATTTCTATTTTTTTTAATTTTTAATTTTTTTTTTTTTTTTTTTTGCACCAGGGATGTTACGGTTACACTGTCCCCCCTCTAAGGGGTGAATTCGTTATTTTGAATTGTCTTCTTCTGGCTCAAGAGGCAGAACCTACAAGGCAACAAGTGGTTTGAATTCAGAGTTTCCTTCTCCTAGACTGGTTGCCACCAAAAGTTATAGAACCCAACCTGTCCTGATAATAACTCTCTTGAAGATGGTTTTGAATTCAGAATTTCATTCTCCTAAAACAGTTGCCACCAAAAGCTATAGGACCCAGTCTGTCCAGCTACTAACCTTCTCCAAGCAGGTTTTGAATTCAGAGTTTCCTTCTCCTAGACTGGTTGCCAGTTAAGGTTTTAGAACCCAGTCTGTCCAGCTACTAACCTTCTCCAAGCAGGTTTTGAATTCAGCGTTTCCTTCTCCTAGAGTGGTTGCTACTCAAGTCTACAGTCTGTTCTGCTATTTTGCCCACAGCTGAAGGTAGAAAAAATTTACATCCGAGGATGGGACAGTTTAAAATTCCAATTTTAAAATAACTGAAAAAATTAGTGGTTTTTAAAGTTACAGGAAACTTTGTATGAGTTTAAAACAAACATTTTTAAATTCATACAAGTATCTCCAAAACCCGGTGAATTGAGAAAATTAATTTGATTTCTTCAAAATGTCAAAGAATCAGAGTTGAAGTGAGAAGTTTCATGACATGAGCTTTTGAAGTTCCACAATGTTTGTGATTTGAAGAACTCAATTTTTGACCAGGTTTGGAAAATTCAGCCTAAATCAGACTTTTGGACAAAATTGGACTTAGGGCCTGAATCGGATTTAAAGTGAGGTTTTGAAGTTCCATAGAGTGAATTTAAGAATTCAAAGTTATTTTATAACAGGTATCTCTTATTTTATTCCGTTTGTAGTAAGGAGTAGAAGTATCAGGTTAACAGAATTTGGCTTTGTGGGAAGATAGCCCACTTATAATTCATAAAATGATTATAAATTCAAGAAAGGCGATTGGAGTATAAAATAACATTCAGTGAAATGAATTAGAGCGCTCTAGCTATTGGGCGCGTATAATGATATGCACTAAAAAGTCTGCCTACTTCCACCGAACGCCCATAGCCCAGGGGTAGAGTCGCCGACTGATGCCATTTCGGTCGGGTTTCAATCCTGGGTAAAAAAGCAATCGGAGTCTAACCATACTGATGAGCTGTGATACGGCAAAACAGATCTGTCTGCGGATGACAATATATATATATATATATATATATATATATATATATATATATATATATATAGCAATTATGTTTTACAATTAAAGCAATACTTGAAACAAAGGTCCAACAGAGGTAAGAATGTTCATGAAAAGTAATAATGAGCTGAAAGAGATTAAAGGCTTAGAAATGTGGAATCGTCTTGTGGGTAAAGAACGTTCATTTTGAAGTTGCCGATTCTAATGTCAGTGAGTCAGTAAGTTGGTTTGTGCGAAATGTCTTTGAAAAGGTCGGTTAGTACTTTTGAGACAGGGAGGTGGAAGAGGTCAGAATAGTAGCCACTTGACTCAAGTCAAGGGAATATCAATTACATTCTTTTCCTCAAGTCCTGACTGTCTGACAATCATTTGTGTCTTCGCTTTTTGGATCAAACGCAGCTAGTTTTGAATTTTATCCTTGTATTTGATTCTGGTCTTCTCATTGGCTGGTAAATAAAAAAATGGTAAATTGATATTTGATTAATTTTTATTTTTCAACCAGAACATCTGCGCAAATCCACTTGCGCAGGGGTGATTTTTATTCATTTACTTTCTGGTCAGGCATAGAGCCAACACCTGGTTTGCTCGCTTTTGCTCGGTCGGTGGTATCACCACAATTTCTTCAAAATTATTATTACTCTGGTTCAGCTTAGAAAAGCTGAACCAGAGGTCCTTTTAGTTTTGGGGCCAGAGGTCCAATTAGCCCTCCAAAGGAGCTAGCTTAAAAGACTGTGCAGAGTGCACATTTGTGTTCCTTATTATTTTATGATAAAATAAAGTGCGTTACTCCTGACCCAGCCTTGTATATACACTAATGGCCATAATTATTAGGCCACCTCAGGGTTTTAAAAAAATGATCTAGTTCATACTATTTTTTTAGTATTTATTGCCAAGTGAATAACTCTAAATGAAAATAGAATGGTTCTTTTGTTAATACTGTACAATAACATGTGTATCAAATGAATTTACAAATATTTAATAATTACCTATATTGCAGCTTCATCAATGCAAGAATGAAGAAAATTTAGGGTGATTCAGACAAGTTCATGATTGCTTCCTTGCCTTGTAAAATTTTGCAAAGTAATAATAATAAAAGAACCATTCTATTTTCATTTGGCAATAAATACTAAAATAGTATGAAATACATCATTTCTTTAAAAAAAAAAACGACTGGGGTGGTCTAATAATTATGGCTGGTAGTGTGTGTGTGTATGTATATATATATATATATATATATATATATAGGTGTGAGTTTGTAACCTTGGGTTTCACGCTCTTGCAATCGTCAGAGTTTGTCTGAAGATCGCAAGAGCATGAAACCCAGGGTCACAAACTCACACCTATCTATATGAATATGTCAGCTCTATCACTGATATTGAATGCTTTCAAATAAGTACCGCGCATATATAATATATATGCAATTTGTTATATATATATCAGCATGCAGTGTGGGTATAGAAGAATCCAAAGGAGTATCCTGTACATAAAGTGGTAGGACAAATCTCTAAGAGAGGTCTAAATATATATGTATATAATTACATATAGAGCAAATATAAGAAAAATTAAGGCAGAAATGTTATTTCATGGTAAATCGGAAGTTTGGCCTATTTCAGGCGAACCATCATCAGCTTCCGTCTTTATTTTACAAAGGATTTTACACGAATGTATATATATCAAATCTACAGGGTGCGATGGGTAAATTGTCGCTATTGGCTTGTAAAATTTTGCAAAATAATAACAACAAAAGAACCATTCTATTTTTATTTACAATTATTTATTTGGCAATAAATACTAAAAATAGTATGAAATACATCATTTCTTAAAAAAAAAAAACTGGTGTGGTCTAATAATTATGGCCCGTAGTGTGTGTGTATATATATATATATATATATATATCTTTCATTAAATATGGCTGACAAGGAAAATTTGAATAATTTTTTATTATGTTTTTCTAGCATCATAACATTTTTCAGTTTTGTTGGAGATAAAGAATATAAAAATTGTCAATAATTGTTATCATCTCAAGCACTTTCGGCTACTTCTATAGCCATTTTTCAAGGGTGTTTATGTCCCTGGTGTTGTAATTTTTTCCTGACATTTTGACAGTTATTTAGTAATATATTTTGTTTTTGAAAAAGGTGTGTTCATTCCAAGCTATTAAGATGATTTCAAGTTGCCATGTGCAACTTGAAATCATCTGAGCATCTTTCTATTTAATAAAAGCTGTTTGAAAAAAAGGGTGCTGTTCAAGTGTGTGTGTATATATATTTAGTGTCTCGAGGCAGCAAATAATTTTCTAAACATATACTGTTAAATATAAGAGACAATGAATGTCTATTATGTTTAATCATGAGCCGTTCTAAACGTCGTATTTTGGCTTTAATTTCAGTTGAAAATAAAGACAAAAATTCTAAGTAGGTATAATTGTAGTTCTTAGTCTCAGCCATGATACCATTTACTCAGAGGACTTATTTAGTTTAAGACGAAAAAAACTTATTTGATATCGATTTGATATCGATAGCAGGAAATCAAAATTTGACTTACATCCATTCATTTTTTTTTCAGTCTACGGTTTTGCTTTAACTGGAAACAACTATTGCTTTTTAGTCTTTTGTGCCAACATCCAAAGAGTCTGAGCTCCAGGACCATGGATTAGTTTTAAAGCATTCATTACACCCAGCAATGCTGGGCTATACTGCTAGTATAGAGAAGATATATAGAGAAGAAAACTCAACATATAATTAAATCATTTAATTTAAATGGTTATAAATCTAGAATTTATTTTGACAGTTGTGTAAACTATAAAACTGTTTTACCAGACCTGAAAAATAGTTTAATTTAGAATATTAAAAATATATATATAGTATAGAGAATAAATAGTGAGGTGAACCCTAGGAAGCTGTTTACTTTGCTACCTTTCATTTGAACTTTTTATTTCATTTTTGTGCTAATCTATCTGATCCTTTTTTTATATTCTAAGGAGGTTTATTTGTTAGACAACCAGGTCAACACATTTTCATTGGGTTTATGAGCAGCAATATAGAGAAATCAAAATTATCTGCAAGAAAAAGTCAGGAATAATTTAAGATTTTTTTATATACTAAGGAGGTTACTTGACCAGGTCAACACATTTTCATTGGGTTTATGAGTAACAATAGATTTAAAGAAAAACTATCTAAAAATGAAAAGGGTCAGGAATAAGTCAAGATTTTTTATATACTAAGGAGGTTACTTGACCAGGTCAACACATTTTCATTGGGTTTATGAGTAACAATAGATTTAAAGAAAAACTAACTAAAAATGAAAAGGGTCAGGAAGTAAGATTTTTTATATAAAGGAGGTTACTTGAACCAGGTCAACACATTTTTTCATTGGGTTTATGTAACAATAAGGATTTAAAGGAAAAACTTTAAAAATGAAAAGGGTCAGGAATTAAGTCAAGATTTTTTATACCTAAGGAGGTTACTTAACCAGGCAACATTTTCATTGGGTTTATGAGTAACAATAGATTTAAAGAAAAACTAACTAAAAATGAAAAGGGTCAGGAATAAGTCAAGATTTTTTATATACTAAGGAGGTTACTTGACCAGGTCAACACATTTTCATTGGGTTTATGAGTAACAATAGATTTAAAGAAAAACTATCTAAAAATGAAAAGGGTCAGGAATAAGTCAAGATTTTTTATATACTAAGGAGGTTACTTGACCAGGTCAACACATTTTCATTGGGTTTATGAGTAACAATAGATTTAAAGAAAAACTAACTAAAAATGAAAAGGGTCAGGAATAAGTCAAGATTTTTTATATACTAAGGAGGTTACTTGACCAGGTCAACACATTTTCATTGGGTTTATGAGTAACAATAGATTTAAAGAAAAACTAACTAAAAATGAAAAGGGTCAGGAATAAGTCAAGATTTTTTATATACTAAGGAGGTTACTTGACCAGGTCAACACATTTTCATTGGGTTTATGAGTAACAATAGATTTAAAGAAAAACTATCTAAAAATGAAAAGGGTCAGGAATAAGTCAAGATTTTTTATATACTAAGGAGTTTATTTCATTAGATGACTGGATCAAAAACCAACCAATAAATGTGTCATTTCATGTGTGACAACATAATATAATTAATCCAAATAAAATGTTTGTCACATAGTTGATTAATGTTACTTTCAGCTTCCCAACTTGAGAGTTTTGTAGACAGAGCCTCCAGGAATAACTCCATCCACTCGTCAGGGGTCATCAGCAACTGACTTCCTGTACTTCTTGATATTTTTTTTTATAAGTATTTTTTATTGGTGCAAGTGCTTTCTTTTTTCGTTTTTTTCCAGTCTTTTTCTGTTTTTTTTTGTTTTTTCTGTTTTTTTTCGCCCCCCCACCTCCGTTTTTTTATCTCTAAGTTTTTTGTTTTTTTTCTGTCACCCTTGTTTTTTTACCTCTTTTTCCCCCATTTTTTTTACTTTTTTTCTGTTATTTTTTGTATTTTTCTGTCTTTTTTCTATTTCTTTTCTGTTTTTTTTCCTGTTGTTTTTTGTTTTTTGTTCCTGTTCCCCCCCCCCCCGTTTTTTCGCATTTTTTTTTCCCCCAGTTTTTGTCTGTTATTTTTTCATAATATATGCTTGTATAATGTATCATTTCATGTGATAACCTGATACATTTCTTAGATATGGGATAAATCCTATATTAAATTTCTAAAAATGTTTTGTTTTTAAACAAAACTTATCAAAGGAGTATACAGTTGAGTAGTATGAAGAAATAGTCCTGATACATTATTTTTTTTTCTTTTTTTTGCTTGATTCTGTGTTTAACTTATTCAAATTTTCTATCATGTTGATTATTGTGGAACGTCTTCTGTGTATTAAATCCCCAATAACACGACTGATAAAATCTTGTTTGCTAACAATTGCTCTCGAGTGAAATACTAGCTATCATTCCTTTCTCCGTGCTTGTCACAAATATGGAAAGCCATAATGGTGACTTATTCTTTCTCCCACTAGGACACTGACTCATTTGGTACTAATCTCTAGGCTTAATTTACTTGATTATTTAACAATATGTTGCTTCCATAATTTTGTGTAATTTTTGGTGGACCTCCTTTACCCGGTTCACACTCCACCCATGTCTATTGAACAGGTGAAGAGGCTCATCCCTTGTTCCCTGTTTAGGATGTGGTTTCCAGCTTTCTCTTTTCCAATCGGAGTAGATAGATCTATCTATCACCCGGTTCATACTCCACCCACGTTTATTGAACAGGTGTAGAGGCTCATCCCTTGTTCCCTGTTTAGGATGTGGTTTCCAGCTTTCTCTTTTCCAATCGGAGTAGATAGATCTATCTATCACCTGGTTCACACTCCACCCACGTCTATTGAACAGGTTAGGAGGCTCATCCCTTGTTCCCTGTTTAGGACATCATTTCCAGCTTTCTCTTTTCCAGTCGGAGTAGATAGATCTATCGCCTGGTTCACACTCCACCCACGTCTATTGAACAGGTTAGGAGGCTCATCCCTTGTTCCCTGTTTAGGACGTGGTTTCCGGCTTTCTCTTTTCTCTTTGCCAATCTTTTCACTCTTACGTAGTTCCCTGCACATCAGTGGCGTTACCGCCTTGCTCAGAGTGATATGATTAAAAAAAAAAAAAACTTGTTTAAATTGCCAGGATGTCATTTCTACATTCAATAAAGGATGTTAACATTTTTTCTACTTTAATTAAGTGCCTAACTGCATTATTTAACATCCCCCTCTTGGAAGGTTCTACTTGTCTTCTTTTTATCCTCTGCACACTACTGTGACTAATACAAGCTTTCCAATTATGCTATTCCATTTTTGTCCTCTTTTTTAGTTGACACATTCTTTTAAAAAAATTATATATCTTTCATGGTTTGATTGGGGTGGCTTCAACCCCCAATTTCTTGCTGGAACCAGGAACTAAACAAAAGTAAAAATTTAACTTTTTGGCCTCGATCTATGCCAATGTAATTAAGCCGAGTTATATCGTTTGTCTAAAATCAATACTGCCAATAATTTTAAAATAAATCAGAAATCTTCATTTCTTGTCTTTCTTTTGGAATATTAATGACCCATAAGCAGTTGATGTGCCATTAAACTATTAAAAAAAAAAAAACTTAAGAGGAAAAATTAAGTTCGATGGACTTGAGGTGATTGATTGATCATTCATTTGTTTTACCAGCACATCAAAACCTCTGTGGGTCATTTAATAAAATTTTATTAGATTCTAAACTTATTATCTATAAAATTTTTAATAATCATTTCACCCCAGGTAAGGCAGAACTGCTACTAGTGTGCAGTGGGTTACAGTGAAAAAAAATTACAGAGGATGTTGAAGGAAGGATAAGAGATGGATGGGAACCAAAGAGATAGAAGATTGATGTTGCATTTAAAGTTTTGGAGATTGGAGCTATCAGGGAAGCAAACAAACAGAACGGAGTTCCACAGGTGGGAAGTGTGAGAAAAGAAACTGTTAGAGTAGAAGAGATAGTTAGATTGAACTATTTCAACAGTAAAAGTGTGGGACCTAGATGCCAATCTAGTAGCATGTGTAAATACATGGGGCTGGGACACCAGGGAAAAAGCCCATCAGAGCTGTTGCCATGAGAATATTTGTAGAAAAGACAGAGGGAAGCCACATCATTTCAGTGAGAAAGTGACTGAAGGTGAACTTCCAAGTCAGGGCCAATTATATTACCTTCTTTGGATTTTGTCGAGAACCTCAAGATGAATAGCAGGAGCACCCGACTAGATATGGCAACAGTATTCAATGCAAGGACAAATGGTAGATTTATAAATTTTTTTCTGGGAATGATGGCAAACTGCATCCAGCATCAGGCCTCTGATTAGGAGGTTGTGAGGAGCATGGAACCACATCTTAATTGCTGTTGTTCCCAGGTCTACCTTGACTTGGAATGGTAGCACCTGTTAGGGTCCCAGCTATGGGCAAATAGTTAACCCCCAAATTGAAGTCAAAACTCTATGAAAGTATAAAAATAGACTTTTATAGAAAGGAAAAATATTACCAAAAATACATTTTTGAAGGAAAAAAAATCTCAGTAAAACATTTTTGAATACAAAACTAGAAGACATTTTCAGTTTTCTAAAATAAAAAAAGATTAAAAACAAAAAAATTTAATCAGAATTTGACTAAATCAACTTTCTCACTATAACTGAACCTTAAAAAAATACCTTAAAACCCCACCTTTTTAGCATTAAAGAACCCACAAAAGTGTTGATATGCCGTTAAACAAAACTCAAACTGATCAAACATTTTGATAACATGGTCCCTGTGTCAGTTAAGTGCCATACATGATATACACTTTGGGCGATCATGTCTCAAAAGAGACCTGACTGACTGGGCAGAAGATTATCCCGCAGTAGGTTGCCATTACTTTCTGCGGTAAACTGGTTGATGACCAAGGCTATAGAACCCAGTCTGTTCTATTATTTAACCCATAACTGGAAGGAAGAGATGGATTAATACCTTCCCCAAGGGTATTTATGCACAAGTGAATGCAAGGAATTCAACTGTCTCTGTGTAGATAATGTAAACAATAACCCATTACCCCAGAAATTCAAACCGAAAAAGTAAGAATTTGAATAATTTTCACTTTGACTGTTGTCCTCATCTTTGTTGTTACTATCACAATGTTTTGGTTGTGATACTCTCCAACTTGTTAGAGAATTTCAGACTGAACACTTTATTTAATCTATGAGGTTGGCTGTTCTCATTCAACTTTCAATGTCAACGGATATTTCATTTAGTTCTTGTTTAGTACTGGACAATTACCCTGATTACTGGACAAAAGTCGGGTGGGTTAATGTGTTGGTTTGGGAGTTTATTTACATAATAATTGAAAACTATTTCCCTAGCCCAGTTAATTGTTTTAACAGCATATCAACTTCTATGGGTTATTTAATGCAGAAATGAAAATATTTTGTATATTATTTAAATTTTTTTTTTAATTAATGGTTTTAGTGATACAAGTTTACTAATTAACCCATATCCAGGGGGTAAAAGAGTTATACATTTCCCAAGACCAACCATTTGCATGTAAATAAATTTAATAAACTCAACTGGAATTGGAACTCTGTTTTCCACTTAACAACTCTGAATCATTATCTATTGCACCAACTGCACATCCAAGCATACAGCACCTATTATTCACAAGTGGTCACTCATCTAGGTACTGATTGAGCTCAATGATGCTTAACTTTGGTGATTGTATTTTATAAAAACAAAAAAGATGAAGACAGTAGTCCACATGTAGACATTGTAAATGACTTCTGATCCCAAAAATTACTTTGTCCATAATTTATAAAATTTCATCAAGGAAAGGACATCAGGTAGATAAATTTGTATTAAAGAAAGGATATCAGATTAATTTGTATCAAGGACAAGACATCAGATAAGCAAATTTGTATTAAAGAAAGGACATCAGATAAATTTGTATCAAGGACATTAGATAGATAAATTTGTATTAAAGATAACATATTAATTTGTATGGAGGACAAGACATCAGATAAATAAATTTGTATTAAAGAAAGGACATCAGATAAATTTGTTTCAAGGACATCAGATAGATAAATTTGTATTAAAGAAAGGACATCAAATTAATTTGTATGGAGGACAAGACATCAGATAAATAAATTTGTTTCAAGGACATCAGATAGATAAATTTGTATTAAAGAAAGGACATCAAATTAATTTGTATGGAGGACAAGACATCAGATAAATAAATTTGTATCAAAGAAAGGACGTCAGATAAATTTGTATCAAGGACATCAGATAGATAAATTTGTATTAAAGAAAGGACATCAAATTAATTTGTATGGAGGACAAGACATCAGATAAATAAATTTGTATTAAAGAAAGGGTGTCAGAATAATTTGTTTCAAGGACATCAGATAGATAAATTTGTATCGTTTTTTTTTTGTTTTTTTTCAGGATAAAAGGGTTGGGTGAAATTCTAATTTTATCTATGCAGCTAATATGACGTGTTCTTATAAATTGAATCTTTTTTAATTTAAGGGATTTTAAATATTTCAAAGCCTTTCGATACATGGGGTTATGCTGATTTGAACTCTTCATTTCTTTGGTGAAATATTCCAAATTTTGCCATCATTATTTATCCTGGCTTATTTTCGTAATTCCATAAGCACATTTGTTGTCTTTTTTGGGAGATTAGTCAAAGAACAAATGTTAGTCTCCTGTACGTATTTCCAGGAGGCGCCGTTTCCAACCAATTCCTAAGGAAGACCTTGATTTTGACAGGTAAGATTTCCTATGCCAGGCTATTCCTAACACTAATGGTTGCGCTGCTAATACAAGAATTCGGGTTGTGTGCCTTGTTATTGCTTTCTTTTTCTTTTTTGCCTGCTAGGTGAGGTTCATCTGCAATTCTAACCTTTCGTTTGACCTTGTTTGCCTTTTTCGTTTTTAATACTACAAGTTCCTGAGCTGTGAATGACAACCTTCCTAGAGATGGTGTCTTAATAAAAGCACTTCTTTGTATACTGTGACTGTTGCAAGTGTTTGAGCGATGTGTTGTGGAGAGCATCGAACCTTATAAAACTTTGAAACATCATAAAAAATCCTTGATCAGTTTTATATTGTACTTTAGTATTAAGCTCATCCCCCATTTCTTGACCATAGGAGATTCTATCCATTTCTGCTGTTTAGACAGGATGAAATGCCAAAATATGCCTATAGGTAATCAAATAAAAGGATAATAGAAAGTGAGGGAACAGTTTTGTATTGTTCTTTAGCATTGAACTCATCCCCCATTTCTTGGCCATAGTAGATGCAATCAATTTCTCCAGTCCAAACAGGATGAGAGTAAATCTCAAAAATTCTTATAGAAAATGAGGGATCATATTTGTATTATTTCTTACTTTTAAAATCATCCCCCATTTCTTGGCCATAGAAGAATCAATCCATTTCTGTAACCAATTCAGGATGAAAATATTTGCCAAAATCATCCATGAAAATAATCAGACAAGATAACAAATAGTGAGGGACCAATTTTGTATTGTACTTTAGTATTAAACACATCCCCCATTTCTTTTCTGTAATATTCTCTCTTGGTTTGTGTAAATCATAAATGCTGAAATTATAACACTACAAACGAATCGTGGTCCAGGGCATGACGGTAAACTGTATCTGGCAGCAAGGCCTCTGATTGGGAGGTTGTGAGGAGCATAGAACCACCTCTTAATTGCTATTGTTCTCAGGTCCACCCTGACCTGGAGTGGTAGCACCTTTTAGGGTCCCAGCTATGGGCAAATATTTAACTCCCAAACTGTGGTCGAAACACTATGAAAGTATAAAAATACACTTTTATAGAAATATATACATAAAAACAAACTTTTATAGAAAAAAATTATTCTAACAAAACATTTTTGAATACAAAACTAGAACTCATTTTCAGTTTTCTCAAATAAAAAAGAATAAAAAAATTTTCATTAAAATCTGACTAAATCAACCTTCTTGCTATAACCGAACATTAAAAACAAACAAACTTTAAAACCCCACCTTTTTGGCATTAAATAACCCACAGAGGTGTTGATATGCCATTAAACAAAACTCAAAGGCTTGCTGACTGGAGGCTTCTTTTCTCCAGTCATCTTTGCCTGCTTCTCCATTTATACTTTGCTCTGTCTATACGTCAATTTCACTTTATTTAATTTAACTTGAGTGTCACTTCATTTCCTAATCTTCTTGGGAGGATGGAAATAAACATTGAAATATTTCTTATGTGTACTTTTTTTTTTAATTCACCCCAAGCAAAGAGATAATGGAGAAACTGGGAGCCAAAAAGCCCATAAAGTTCAAAAAATTTATAACTTTATTGGTATCATGTTGATGGCCTGGTTTACCTCGTCTTAACTGGAATTTGTCTGTTTACAACCTGAATGCCTCTGCTATATCGTGTTTTTGACCTGAGACGGTGAGAAGATTACTAATGAAGCAAACTTAGAGTGAAGTCTGGCCCAACAGCTGGGAGTTACCCAACAAAAATAAACATTCTTTCGAATAAAGAATTAACTCAGGTTCAAAAATGCGACAATGATTTCGTTTATATATGCTTTGTTGTATACAACAGTTTTAACCCTTCTAACTTAAAATCAAATGACACTGGGATTGCCTTAGAGTCCTGGATAAGGGCAACCAAATACAGGGTGTCCATAAAGTTCATGTGCACTTCTGGATAAGGGGCAACCAAATACAGGGTGTCCATAAAGTTCATGCGCACTTCTGGATAGGGGCAACCAAATACAGGGTGTCCATAAAGTTCATGCGCACTTCTGGATAGGGGCAACCAAATACAGGGTGTCCATAAAGTTCATGTGCACTTTAAAAAATTTATAACTTTATTTGTATTTGTGATAGAAATAATTTGTAAAAAGAATTAGAAAGAAGTAAACCTATATTTTTAAAGATATTATTGAAACTTTATTTAAGTTTCCACATGTCCGCCATCATTAGCAATACAAAGGGTAATATGATTTTGCAGTTCACAGAAAACATTTGCCAACAGATTTACAGCAGTACCTGGAATCACATTAGTTATTTTAGCTTTCAAATCTTTTAATGAAGTAAGTTTGGTTGCATACACAATTGTTTTCACATGAAAAAAAATCTAATACAGTCAAATCTGGCTAACGTGGAGGCTAATAAAATGGTCCACCCCTTCCAATCCATATGTTTCAGTCAAGTAAGTGCTATACTTGATACACACTTGGGCGATCATGTCTCGAAAGAGGCATAATTGACTGGGCAGAAGATTCTCGCAGTAGGTTGCCATTGCTTTCTGCGCTAGACTGGTTGTCAACCAAGGCTATAGAACCAAATCTGTTCTGTTATTTAACCCATAACTGGAGGGAAGAGATGGGTTAATACCTTTCCCAAGGGTATTTGTGCATAAGTGAATGCAAGAAATTCAACTGGAATTTGAACTCGGCTCTCCGATTTCTCATTGCGAGCCGACATCCACTGCACCGTAACGCACATCCCTCTGTTTACTTATCTAAAAATTGTTGCAAATTTTGTGGTAAAGAATTATTCAATAACTATACTTAAAATTAGGTGCATTAAACTTTATAACATGTTTTACAGATTATTTCTATCCAAAATACAAATAAAGATACAAATTTTTTTAAGTGCACACGGACTTTATGAATACCCTGTATAAGGAAAAATTTTAGAAGGAACTAGAAATCTAATCCTAAACTGGAAAGAAAGAATTGAACCTCTACTCCTATTCAAAAGACAAGGGAAGATTGTGAAGCTGGCGATAGGCAAACATGTCTTCGAGTTTAAGTGTAGACCTTGGGAGTATAATTGAAGTCGACTGGAAACCCACCCACATCTTTATTTATGCTTTGCTTCAATTATTTATCAATTACTCTTATCTGAAAAAATATAATTCTGTGCCTCGTAGAAAGATTAGCAGTGATTACATTTTGAAAATTTTTGTGCTGAAGTTCAGAGGTTACAGTTAGCAATTATTTGTCTATATTTCTGAGATGAGGTAGTATTTACAGTATTTACATTGTTTGGACTATTATCCTCATCTTTGTTGCCATTTGTACGACGTTTCGGTCATTGTACGCTCCAGCCTTCTTCAGGTGCTAGGAATTTCGAACCGAACCCTTTATTACAATCACTTTGTTTACCACTGCTGTAGCCTGGTATTGAACTCAAAACTTTTTGTGTCAAGTCACAGGAACTAACCAACGTCTATATCCACTGGGCCATGTGTCCTTAAGAACGACTGAATTTTTGCGAATTATAAACCTAATGCCCAGTAACATTTTTTTCCAGATTTCATATTGCAATTTTTTGAAGTTAATGGTTTTTCTCTAGTATTTTTTTTTGCAAGTAACTTTCAAGGTTAGAGGGAGATAACTCATGACTTCCAAGAGAGGCATTACTATGCAAGGGATGAGAATGATATACCCCAGTTAGCAATTAATTTGGAAAAAAAATGGCCATTATATTTAAATTTGATAGTTGCACATAAAAAACCTTGATGTCAGTAAGAAAATAGAATATAAAGCATCATATTGTAATTCTGCCCATTTCATAATTACCGGTTATTACCACAGATAAACAATGAACCATTCCTGTTTGATAGGATAGAGGGAAGAAAAGATATATCGAAGATACTCTTTGGTTTTAGGGATAAAATTAAGGAAAGATGAAGATGGTGATAATGCTCGCATGTGTTTAATCTTTGCTTCAATGAAATGGAAAACTTTTTAATCTTTTCATTTGTACCCTCTTACTACTTTAAATACGTTATGATTTTATTGTAATATTTTCTAGAGTTGTTAAACTCAAATATTTAATGAGACAATAGGAGAATTCCCATCAGTATTTTATAGCAGTGGAACTTACTAGGGTCTTATTCAATCATTTTCAAATAGAAAAACTATGACATTTTCATGGTTATTGCTAGTAGAATTTAATATAATAAACTTTTTTACCCATGTACATTTTAGCACACCTTTCATTTGTGGGTTTGTGGGTTTTTGTTTTTTTTTTTTGTTTTTTTTTTTTGTTAGGGATTATAAACATTTGGTCTCTTGAAGTTTTAAAATGGAAACAAGAGATATTCGTGTTTGGGATAAAAAGTGTTGGAACTTCTTGCACAGATAGTGAGGAAAGTGATCTTAGAAAATTTAACACTCACAGGGCACACTGAAAGCAGATGCAGCAATTAACCAGCCAAATGTAAACGGTTGTGTAAATAGCAGATCAAAGTGGGACGGACAGTAAGAAAACTGATGTTGTTAAGAACATGTAAGCAGCAAAGAAAGTTTAAAGAAAAACAGTAGTGTGGGGATGTGATAGTTGACATTTCTAGGACGCTTGAGGAAAGAAGGCTTGGAAAATTCAATATTCAAAGGACATATTGAAGGCAAAAGAGAAACAGCATGTAACATTTGTAAAAAAAAAAAGTTTGCATAAATGGATGACAAACTGGAAATGTTAGTACAGGGTTAAGCATTGTTTAGAGCTATAAAGAATAGGAAGTTGTGGAGAGCCATCATCACCCTACCTAACAAGTTTAAGTAAATGGATGGCAGTACAGAGAGTGGGAAGTATAATAAAAAAATAAGCATTGCTAAGAGCTACAAAGGATGGGTTGTGGAGAGCCATGATCAAACCACCTAACATGCTTGTTTAAATGGATAGCAGTAAAAAGAATGGGAAAGAATAATATTAAAAAAACATTACTAAGAACCGTAAAGGATAGGAAGTTGTGGAGAGCCATGATCAATGTAATGAGTTTCTGTAAATGGATAGAAGAACAGGAATTTAGAAGGAGAGTAAGAGGATAAACATTCAGTCAGTCAGTTAAGTGCCATACGTGATACACACTTGGGCGATCATGTCTCGAAAAAGACATGACTGACTGGGCAGAAGATTATCCCGCAGTAGGTTGCCATTGTTTTCTGCGGTAGACTGGTTGCCAACCAAGGCTATAGAACCCAATCTGTCCTGTTATTTGACCCATCGATGGAGGGAAGAGACGAATTAATAACTTTCCCAAGGGTATTTGCGCGTATGTGAATACAATGATTTCGACTGGAATTTGAATTACTTGAACTATAATGGATAGGAAGTTGTAGAGAGTTATGATTGCCCATATCCTGAAAGAACATAGCACATGGGTAGCTGACTTTCAATAAAACATTTTTGCCTCCCCCATTAAGTCACCATTTTTTGTTTCCCCTTGTTTGTTTCTAACCTCATCTTCTCCCCACTTTGTTCGATTTTCGTTTCTCTTTTTATTCCCATTTCATGATTTATGCAACGCTAGGTACCTCCAATTCAGTCAGTTAAGTGCCATTCGTGATACACGCTTTGGGCGATCATGTCTCTTTCGAGACATGACTGACTGGGCAGAAGATTATCCCGCAGTAGGTTGCCATTGCTTTCTGCGGTAAACTGATTGCCAGCCAAAGCTATAGAACTCAATTTGTCCTGCCATTTAACTCATAGCTTGAGGGAGAAGAGATAGACATTATTATATTAAGTATAATTATTGGGGGATCAGTTTATTAATTCATAACAATAGAAAACCGATCCCCCACTTTATGTCCAGTAGTTTTAATTATATTTCCAACTATCATATTCAGTCAATCACTTAAGTGCCATACGTGATACACGCTTTGGGCAATCATGTCTCCAAAGAGACATGACTGACTGGGCAGAAGATTATCCTGCAGTAGGTTGCCATTGCTTTCTGCGGTAGACTGGTTGCCGACCAAGGCTACAGAACCCAATCTGTCCTGTTATTTAACCCATAACTGGAAGGAATAGACGGATTAATACTTTTCCCAAGGGTATTTGCGCGTAAGTGAATGCAATGAATTCAGCTGGAATTCGAACTCGGCTCCTCGATTTCTCATTCCGAGCCGATATCCACTGCACCACGACGCATATCCTATAATCAATTGCTAAAAAAACAGCATAGTATGAAAAAAAAAGGTCATAAACTTAATAAAACAAACTTTTTCCATCAAAATATTTATATTATTATTAAGAGGAAAGATCAAAGCAATTTTTAATTATTTTTAAAAAAAATTTAATCCCTGCTAACATTTTTGAAATTTTGTTAGAAAATTTTGTTTTTGTTAGCGGCTAAAAAAAAGTTTAAGACTGTTTTACAATGGGTAACGTAATGATGATACAACCCACTTTTTTATCCGGTGACAAACACATTAATTTGGAAATTCTCGCAAAAATCAAATAATAGTCAGATTTAAATGAAACTTTCAGTACTCATTCACAAATGAATGAAATTATTTTTGAAATTATTATTTTTATAACAACGTCTAACACGCATGTAGGTGTGCAGGTGGGGTAATGAATAATGGCTTGGAATATGAAATCATAGACCTCTTGTTACAGGTCTGCTCAGCATATATGCAGTATAAAACACACGTGGGTTCTGTGGTTGTTGAACAAACAAAAATGTGCCTGAGAAGGCATCTGCAACAGGGATTGGCTAACTGCCCTTGCAGATGGGTAAGCTTAAAAATAAATAATGATCCATTTATATATATATATACTAGCAGTATAGCTCGGCATTGCTCGGGTGTAATGAAAGCTTTAAAACTAATCCATGGTCCTGGAGCTCAGACTCTTTGGATGTTGGCACAAAAGACTAAAAAGCAATAGTTGTTTCCAGTTAAAGCGAAACCGTAGACTAAAAGAAAAATGAATGGATGTAATTCAAATTTTGGTTTCCTGGTATCGATATCAAATTTTCTGCACTATTGTAAGAACTGCAACCTTGAAACTTCTGAATATCGTTTCTTATGTCTTTGTATCAAATTTGATTAAAATTGAACCACTCCTTCTATAACCTGATTTTTTCGATTATTGATTTTCGATATTTATCGGGGGTACCTCGACACAAAACCTAGCTAAGAACACTCGCAGACACTTATAATACAATTCATTCATTTGTTTTCGTCATTCGTAGTCAGTCGATCTAAGACGCACCAGAGCACTTGGTGGCTTCCCCTATTTGGATAAGGGTCACAGGTTCGAATCCTGCTGAATGACACGTTTTTGTAACAAAGATTTATTGCAAATATTCAGGCCTGTAGAAATAGATATATAACACTGTTTGATTATAAACAGAATATCTACTTAAATACGGGTATTGATCAAAAATAATGTTCAAACAAATCATTTTTGAGATATATATATATATATATATTTCTTATTAATTACAGTTTTTTTTTTTATATAAGCGTTTCACCCCGAGCAAGGCATGTCACTGCCACTACTGCACAGGGGGCTACCTAGAGTGGAGAAAGGATGATTAAATATAGGAAATGTCAGAGGGTGGGTGATAGGCGGGTAAGGATACCAAGAATGGTTAAATATAGGAAATGTCAGAGGGTGGGTGATAGGTGGGTAAGGATACCAAGAATGGTTAAATATAGGAAATGTCAGAGGGTGGGTGATAGGCGGGTAAGGATACCAAGAATGGTTAAATATAGGAAATGTCAGAGGGTGGGTGATAGGTGGGTAAGGATACGGCGAATGAGGGTTGGGTAGATGAGAGTGTTCTGAGAATAATTGGGAGTTAAAGTGATAGGTGTCTATTGACCCTACATTTAAACACCTGGAGATTGTAGCTGTCAGGAAAGCAGACTTGTGGAAGGGAGTTCCACAGGCGGGAAGCGCAAGAAAAGAAGCTGTTTGAGTAGAATTTACGGTTACATCTTATCTGTTTAACTGTAAAATGGTGGGACCTAGTTGCTAATCTAGTATCTCATGTAAATTCCTGCTTAGGCGGTACCAGTGCTGTTTAATGTATAAATTATTTAACATAAAAATTTAAAAAATAATAAGTAATTTAAAATTTAATTCGAATCTAAACTATTATTTTTAATAAATATTCATAGCTCTATTTTATATTGAACATGTTTTGAACGTTGTTAATATTTTCTTCATTCCTTATTCACTTGGATATATATATATATATATATATATATATATATATTTCAGAGTGAATAAGGAACGAGGAAAAGTTTACGTCCAAAACATTAATTTAAAACAGTGCTTGATATTTAATAATATAGAGCTGTAAATATTTATTATAATTTATATTTTAGAACATGTACAAATTTTTTTATGGATATCCACTATCTACTAATAAACGCAAAGAGTAAAGGCTAGCCAGGCGGCCATAAAAACATATACACCATTTTCTAATGTTAAATCTGTCTATAAAATTCCCCAACACTTCCATTAATCAACTATATCCCCTACCCACCCCACTTTCTTTAAAATTCTAATGGACAATTTACAAGACTTATTCCCTTATTGCTAACCCCCACCAACATCCCACACACAACTCGCCAAATATAAGAAAAGAGGCTTTCCATTCCTGTCCACACCACCCGATGAGACATTGTAATTTCAATGTTGAAACAAAATGTACAGATTGTCGTGGATATCTATAAAAAAAAATCTGTACATGTTCTAAAATATAATTTATAATATATATATATATATATATATATATATATATATATATATATATATATATAAATGGATAAGGAACAAAGAAAATAATTGCAACATTCAAAACATTAATTTAAAACAGTACTCAACATAAAAATAGAGCAATGAATATTTATTATTAATTATTACTTTAGAACATGTGTAGACTACAAACTACTACAAAATTGTGCATTTTGTTTTGAGATTGAAAGAACAATGTCTTATCAGGTAGTTAATACTGATGGTACTAAACCTTTTATTGAAAAAAATTTTTTTTAAATAATAATAAATAAATATATATATATATATTATTTCAGATACTTTAATCCAAGCAGAAAAAGCAGGAAAGTAAATTCCAAGAACCCAATCCTAATTAATATTAAAAATTTTATTTTAATATTAAAAAATGATACAGGAAGAGAGCTCCATGTAATAAAATATTACAGAGCAAATATAAATTAAAAAAGGATTAATTCAATGATGTTGGATGATCCTTTCGATATGAAAATTCCCACGGGGGATAACACATCACCTCAGCAACAGAAAAATCCTTTCAGAAACTGGAGAAAAATCAGTTTAATTTTCCTTTTTAAATAGATTTGCAAAGAAATTAAAAAAGAAAAAGATAAAACAAAATAAATTCAAATAAACAAGAAAAGAAAAAATTGACATCGTCTGGGTTCACAAAAAAAGGAAAGAGAATTGTAACTTAAAAAGAACGGACGGTGTGTTGAATTGATGTAAGGTTAAGCAACACGGAAAAAAGGTGGGAGATAAGAGAGATAAAGGAAGGAAGGAAGGAAGGAAGGGAAAAAGAAAAGAAAAGAAAAGAAAGAAAAAATTTTTTAAATATTACAGACGCTGGACATATTCAAAAACCTAACTTCCCAAAAACGTTGAAATATTAGAAAAAGGCCTTTACTTAAAAAGGCATAATTATTTTTAAAGGGAATAAAAATATAGGATTTAAAATTAATTTTTTTCTTTTAAATTAGGTCATTTGATTTAAACTAAATAAAGATACCGCTAGGTAAAAAAAAAAATTCCATTTACAATTATACATACACATAGAAGTACACACATACATACATACATACACACACGATTCTTCGATTATGAATACATATATACATACATGCACATACACACACACACATACATTCAATTCCATACACACTTATATATGTGTATACATATACATGTGCATACACACATATATGTGTACACATATACAAAAATTCACACATACAATATATATATGTGTACACACACACGCACACATATGTCCAGCGTCTGTAATATATAAAAATTTTTTCTTTTTCTTTTCTTTTTCCCTCCCTTCCTTCCTTTATCTCTCTTATCTCCCACCTTTTTTCCGTGTTGCTTAACCTTACATCAATTCAAAACGACTGTCCGTTAATTTTAAGTTACAATTCTCTTTCCTTTTTTTGCGAACCCAGACGATGTCAATTTTTTCTTTTCTTGTTTATTTGATTTTATTTTGTTTTATCTTTTTCTTTTTTCTTTTTCTTTTTCTTTTTTAATTTCTTTGCAAATCTATTTAAAAAGGAAAATTAGACTGATTTTTCTCCAGTTTCTGAAAGGATTTTTCTGTTGCTGAGGTGATGTGTTATCCCCCGTGGGGATTTTCATATCGAAAGGATCATCCAACATCATTGAATTATTCCTTTTTTAATTTATATATATATATATATATATATATATCCGAGTGAATATAGAATGAGGAGAGAAAAAAAAAAAAAAATTTTTCTGTCCAAAACATTAATTTAAAACAGTGCTCTATATATGATTTATAGAGCTGTGAATATTTATTATAAATTATGTTTTAGAACATGTACATAATTCCTTCTATATATGTCCTCTTCTCTACTATCATATGGCTGTTACAGTGTTTGGACTATTTAAGAAACCCCAAAGAGAAAACCTAGACTCAGGATGAAAGTAAATACATGAATTAGGTCCACTAACAGCAGACATCAATCAATTAAACGATAGTCAACCACAAAAATGATAACTCAACACGCCGCCCTCTTAGAAACTCTAACCAAAAGATATACCCGACCGACAGATTCCATTCCAATAGATAATACAATTAATCAACAATTTCACACTTAGGCACCAGATTCTTCAAAAGTCTAACGGTCAAAACGAGAAATACATTCACTTAATTACCAATAACACCAACCAGCCCCCACAACAACAACGAACCAAATATAAACAGAGAATGATTCCAAACCTTTATTTCTCCCGATGATGTGTTTGAGTCCAAACACTGAAACAGCCATATGATTGTAGAGAAGAGGACATATATAGAAGAAAATATGCACATGTTCTAAAACATAATTTATAATATATATATATATATATATATATATATATACACACACACACACACACACACAATGGTCTTTATTATTTATTCAGACAAGTCAGTCAGTCAGTAAAGTGCCATATGTGATACACGCTTGGGTGATCATGTCTCGAAAGAGACATGACTGACTGGGCAGAAAATTATCCCGCAGAAGGTTGCCATTGCTTTCTGCGGTAGACTGTTTGCCGACCAAGGCTATAGAACCCAATCTGTCTTGTTATTTAATCCATAACTGGAAGGAATAGATGGATTAATACCTTTCCCAAGGGTATTTGCGCGTAAGTGAAGGCAATGAATTCAACTGGAATTCGAACTCGGCTCCCTGATTTCTCATTCCGAGCCGATAAGTTTAATTGATATATAAAAAAAAATAACTTCTGTGAATCTGTACAAACAGAAGTCATGAGGGTTAAATGGGGGGGGGGGGGGCAAAGAAAAGATCCTGATTTTTTTTTTTTTGCTAGAAAAATTATACACTATTTTCTATTTACTCTTTCCCCACCTTTTTTCTTTTTTACCCCTTCTTTTTTTCTCTTTTTGTTCTATCTCTCCTTCTGTTTTCACCTTTTTCCTTTTCTTTTCTTTTCTGTTTTTTCTTCTAATTTCTCTCTTTCCTCTTTTTCTCTTTTTCCTCTGTTTCTTTTTTCTTTTTTACTTTTCTTTTTCTCTTCTTTTTTTCCTCTCTTTCCTTTTCTCTTTTCCCCTTTTCTTTTTTCTTTCTTCTTTTTTAATTTCTTTCCTCTTTCTTTCTCTTTTCTTTTTTTCTTTCTCCTCCAACAATAAAACAAAAAAACATTTACAATTTCCTGTCTTTTGTGGTGACTAAATATTTAGATTTTACCCTCACCATTATACTTCAAATTTAGTCGATAAGCAAAAAACCTAACACATTTTGTGACGACACAATCAAGTATGTAACTAAAAATATAATTTCATTGCTTTGCTTTTTAAAACAAATTTGTTTTCACATTTTGATCATAACATTTTCCACATTTAGAGATAAATAATAGAAAAATCTAAATTTAAATCCTTCAACTTCCATTTTGCTTTCGTTCAGTTCACAAAGAAGCACTGATTTTATTGTGTGTGTGCGTGCTTCATTTATCAAAAAGTATTGATGAGAAGTAAGAACTATTTTTTTTTTTTTTTTGTATAATCATTTCACCCCAAGCAAGGCAGAAATGCCACTGGTGCACAAAGGTTTACAGTAGGAGAAAAAACAAGGTACAGAGGATGACAAAAAATGATAAGAAATGGATGAGAATCAAGGAGATAGAAGATGGCAATTGACGTTGCATTTAACCTTTTGGAGATTTTATCTATTAGGGAGGCAGGACTGCCACTGGTGGGCAAGGGTTTAGAGTGAGAGAAAAAACAAGGTAGAGGGGATGTCGAAGAGATGATAAGAAATGGATGGGAATCAAGGAGATAGAAGATGGCAATTGACGTTTCATTTAAACATTTGGAGATTGTAGCTATCAGGGAAGCAAGCAAATGGAAGTGAGTTCCACAAACGGAAAGTGCGAGAAAAGAAACTATTTGAGTAGAAGAGTCAGTTACATTTAACCAGTTTGATGGTAAAAGGATGGGACCTTAATACCAATTTAGTAGCACAAGTAAATACATATGGTCAAGATACCAGGGAGAAAAAAAAAGCACATCATAGCAATTTTCATGAAAATACTTATAGAAAAGGCAGAGGGAAGCAACATCAACTCGGTGCGAAAGTGACTGAAGTCGAGATGCCAAGTCAGAACCAGTTATATTGCAGATCCTCCTTTGGATTTTGTTGAAGACCTCAAGATGAATAGCAGAGTCACCCAGCCAGATATGGCAACAGTATTCAGTGCACGGATGTATGGTAGATTTATGAATGTGCAAAATGGATTCTGATGAGGAAAACTTCCTGGGTCGAAACAGTGAACCAACCTTCCTAGCAGTACATCCAACTATAGATTCAATGTAGTTATTCCATTTGAGGTCATTTGAGAAAGTGAGGCCAAGGAGGCATAGTGTGTTGCTCTCTAGAAAACTACCGTTATACATTTTAATGTTAGGCAGGAATGTTTCTCTATGATGGTTAAGAGAGCAGCTTCATTTTGGGGGTGTTTAAATTTACAAGCTATTTTCTACACCATTCATGGTCCTGGGTATGATGGTAAACTGCATCTGGCAGCAAGGCCTCTAATTGGGAAGTTGTTAGGAGCATAGTACCATCTCTTAATTGCTGTTGTCTACCCTGACCCAGAGTGATAGCACCTGTTAGGGTCCCAACTATAGGCAAATAGTTAGCCCTCAAACTGGGGTTAAAACACTATGAAAGTATAAAAATACACTTTTATAGAAATATATACATAAAAATAGACATTTATAGAAAGGAAAAGTATTACCAAAAATAAATTTTTGAAGAAAATCTTATTAGCACAACACATTTTTGAAGGAAAAATTCTCAGCAAAACATTTTTGAATACAAAATTAGAGTACATTTTCAGTTTTCTAAAAATACAAAAGAATAAAAACAAAAAAATTTGTTAAAATCTGACTAAATCAACCTCCTCACTATAACTGAACATTAAAAAAAATACCTTAAAACCCCACCTTTTTGGCATTAAATAACCCACATAAGTGTTGATATGCCGTTAAACAAAACTCAAAGTCAGAGCTGCATAATATGGCAGGAATCTGAGATAGAAGTAAGGAAGAGATATCGAAGAGAATCGTGTCCATTTTAATTACTGGGGAAATGCATGGGGATATCAACCACTTGCATGAAAGACTGAGTAATTGTGAAATTCAACAACTGGACTCCAGCAAGATCAGAGACAGTTTTCCAGCTACTTGGCATGATGGACATTGAAGTCACTGAATAGAAATAAATTATCAATTGTGTGAAAAAGAATAGCCTTGTCTATATTGTCTGAAATATTATCTAGAATTCAGCAGTCAGAAGCTGAAGGGGAACGATAGAGAAAGAAGAGATAGCTGAGTTTAGCAGAGAGAAAGAAAGACACATGTAGGAGTGGACAAGAGATTCAAGAGAGATCTCCCTAGCTAGACATTTTGCTGACATAAACACCCATGTGGATAACGGAGTTCTTCCTAGAGAGAGGCAAATCGGAGAAGGGAATTGTAGGGCCGAGGTCAGTTTCACATAGAACTAAGATGTCTGGCGACCTTTCATAGAGGAATGATTCCACACTGCTAAAGTTGGTATGGATACCATGAACATACGAGAATTGTCGTTTTAATAGGACAAGAGAAGAAACTGTTAGTATTGGTAGGGTTTAGTTGTTTTTTGTTTTGTTGGTTTAGTTTTATATCTTTCATTTTGTCATGACTTAGACGTATTTTAATAAGGAGACGCCTAGGGTAGCAGTAGATTGTCAAATGCTTCATGTGTGGAGAGGAATCTGGCACAGACTGCAGTAAGTACTGGGCAATAGGAAAGGTATTATTTTATTTTGATAAATTTAATTAAAAATGCAATATTGTCTAATCATTGTCACTAAAAACCTAGCGATTTATTCCACACTAATGTTCCATCATCACTGAGATAATGTTAAGCATAATCTCTGTTTGCCACTGGTGCTGGGGTTAGTTTTTAGACAAACTTTCAATAGGACAAGAGAAGAAACTGTTAGCATAAAACTTATGGTTACATCTAGCAATTTTAATTGTAAAATGATGGAGCCTAACTGCCAATCTAGTACTGATTTATTGGCCACCTACTTGGTATATACAGTTTTTTTTGGGTTTTTTTAAATGAAAAAATTGAATTTTCTACAATGGCATTTTCAAAATTTTTATGCTAATTTCCTGTTTTCAGTTTGTTACTAAAAAGCTTTTTATTTATTTTTCGAATATGTTTGAATTATCAAATAATTACTTTCTCTTTTTATGTTTTTTTTTGTCTATCTTAACAATTATCACACAATCTTGTTTTATAATTTTTGCACAAACTTCACCAGTCGAATTGCACCAATAAAGTAATGTTTTGGGATTGACCATAAGTTCCCTCCGCACAAATTCTTGGGGGACATTCTTTACCCAGTAATTGGTAAACTTCAGTTTTTTTTTTGTTTTTTTTTTTAAATTTCAAGGGCAAACTGTCAAACCAAATGTGCTGCACTATTTACATTATTTGGACTATTGTTCTTGTCTATATTGCCATTTGTATGACATTTCGGTCATTGTACACTCTGGCCTTCTTCAGGTGCTAGGAATTTCAAACCGATCGCTTTATTACAATCACTGGGGTATATGATCTTCATTTCTTGTGTCGAGCCTCCAACCAAAAGGTTGTCATGAGTTATTTCCCTCTAACCCTGTAAGTTACTCATTCACCACCGCTGTAGACTGGAATTGAACTCCTAACCCTTTGGGTCAAGTCACAGGAACTAACCAACGTCTATATCCACTAGGATTAGAGTAAGATAACTGTGGCTCAACAAACCCTGGTAGGAAGTTCCAACAAGAAACCTCCTGCCAGGATGAATATTGCATTTTTAATTAAATTTATTAAAATAAAATAATAGCTCTCCTATCACCCAGTCTTTACTGCAGTCTATGCCAGATCCCTCCCCACAAATGTTGCATTTGACAATCGACTTCTACTAAAGAGTTATGGTAGTATAACCAATATATCAATATTTTTGTTTTAATCAATATAAAGACAGTTTTCCTGATAGACAATTGAATTCATAGATTATATTTGTCTTTTTAATGGTGTTTTGACAGGATTATTATCTAAATCTAATCTAAACTTATTTATAAATGGAACTCTCTGTGTGTGTGTGTGTGTGTGTCCATTACTTATAGACTCCAAAACGGCTGAACTGATTTTCTTGAAAATTTACACAGTTGTACCATAAGTGTCTGCGAGTGTTCTTAGCAAGGTTTTGTGTTGAGGTACCCCCGATAAATATCGATAATCGAAAAAATCGGGTTATAGAAGGAGTGGTCCGATTTTAATCAAATTTGATACACTCACAGACAAAGACATAAGAAACAATATTCAGAAGTTTCAAGGTTGCAGTTCTTATAATAGTGCAGAAAATCAATAAAATATATATATATATATATATATATATATATACAAGGCAAGATGTTTGTGTGTGTGTCTGTTTATCTGCCTGTATATCTGTATTTTTTTCAGCCCTTTTATTTTAGTTTTTGCTTCTGGTTTGGCTCCAAGTAGGTATAAATAATTGTAGTTCTTAGTCTCGGCCTTGATACAAATTTACTCAGAAGACTTATTTAGCCTTCAAAATTCAGTTTACGACGAAAAAAACTTATTTAATATTGATACCAGGAAATCAAAATTTGACTTACATCCATTCATTTTTCTCTTTCAGTCTACGGTTTCGCTTTAACTGGAAACAACTATTGCTTTTTAGTCTTTCGTGCCAACATCCAAAGAGTCTGAGCTCCAGGGCCATGGATTAGTTTTAAAGCTTTCATTACACCCGAGCAATGCCGGGCTATACTGCTAGTCATTATTAAAAAATTTCATGTAATTTTTTTCTTTTGTTGTGTGTGTGTGTGTGTATATATCACCAAACTAAAGTAAACACGTCAATGCTGATGTTTCAAAATTGTTTAATTTTAGTTTCAATTAAATATTTATCTTTTGAAAACAAACTAAAAATTTGGACAGATTTTTATTTTACATTGCATGACAAGCCACATTTCTGAAAATTCAGTGCAAAATATGCTTTTTATTATTGATTGATTAATTTTTTACAGTTTATCAACCCTTTGCAGGTTATTTCAAATCAGAAAATATTTTTTGATTGTAAGAATTTTCTTTTAGGAGATAATAATGATTTAGTGAAACTAATTAACTCATATCTGGCGGCAGAAGTGGATTATTATTAAAGATTTTTTATGTGATTTTTGTTGTTGTTAGTGTTGTGTGTGTGTGTGTATATATATATATATATATATATATATATATATATATATATATTCCCTTATATTCCTTTCCTCTCTGCCCTGTTTTGTTTAATCCCAAACCTCAACTTAACGACCTCCCATTTCCTCAATTCCTTTTGTCTATTAAGCTAAACAAGTCAATCTCCCATCCCTTCATTTACAAAGTAAAAACCAAAAATAGACTGATTTTTAAAAGAATTTTGTGACGTTATTTATTCTTGTCTCCTTCTCAATCCCGGATTTTCTTCACGGGGCTGCTGACAAAACACGAATCCTCTCTTAGAGTTTTTGTGTTGAAATGTGCATTCAGCATTTTGAATTTTGAAAAGTTACATTAATTTATTTATATATATATATATATATCTCAGTAAGTGAAGTGCCATATGTGAGGCATGCTTGGGCGATTTGTGACTGATGAAGATTTTCTTGCAGTAGGTTACTGTTTCTTTTTGCAATAGATTGGTTATCAACCAAAGCTATAGGATCCAGTATGTCCTGCTATTTAATCCATAGCTAGGGGGAAGAACAGATGCATTTATACCCTTCTCAAGGATATTTGCGTGTAATAAATAAATGTAATGAACCTAACACAACCAATCTCACACCCTGATTGTGCACTCTGTAAGAATGGTAGACTGTGAAAAACAGTAGCTACTCTAGCATCTATGCATCATTCATTCAGCAATGAATTAGAACACTCTCAGCTACTGGGCATGTGTATAATGATAATGTACATGCTAAAAAGTCTGCCTCCTTCTACCGAACACCCATAGCTCAGTAGTAGAATCGCTGACTGATGTCAATTCAGTTAGGTTTCAATACTGGCTAAAAGCAAAAAAAATGTCTGACCGTACTGATGAGCTGTGATACAGCGAAACAGATCTGTCTGAGGATGACTATATATATAATCAGTCTGCAGATGACTATATGATGTACTACATTCATTCATTTATTCATTTATTTATTTATTATTATTTATTAATTTAATCTTGTTCCATTATTAATATGTTGTAGGAAATGCTGTCATCCAGGTTTTATTTGTATTAAAAATCCAAATGTCCAAATTTCATACCATAATAAAATAAAAGAAACATGATTATGCCTGTTAAATAAATTGTTATTATTTACAAACATATGGAGATGAATTAAAGAGAGTTTAAAAAGAGAAAAAAATAGATTTTAGTTGATTTAAAGTCTTTTGGTAGGTGGTCCACAAAAAAATCTACAGTTAAAAAAAGCCTTTGACCATCAGTAAAGATTCGCTGATCATATAAGCTGCTGTTGTTGTTGGAAATGATTCTTTTGACATTGCCAATATGTTTCTTTCAGCACATGCTGTGGTGGGGAAAACTGTGTAATCATTTCATATCCTGTGTTAGAAGGTCGGAGATGGTCACATCTCTGCTCCTGAAAGTTGAAATCTATGCATTTTGATAAGAAATTGTTCCAAAAAGTAGGCCTGAGAAAAATATGATTTTAGTCTTCTCTGATTGGTCAAATATTTCACATGATGTTAATTTCTAACCAATAGACACATTGATTTAAATGGTATGTATTGTGGAATCTTTTTGGTATGTTTGTAAATATTGTTTGCTTATGGGTAAAAAAAAAATAGTGTTGGCATATATTAATGTATGAGGGTCATTCAATAAATAAGGTGAATTTTTCAGTACAAGGACTTCTAATACAGATAGAAGCTTACATTTTTTAAAATGTTTTTCCTTGCCTTTTTTTTTTTCAAAAGGATTGAATTTTTTTGCAGATTGTAAAAAACTTTGAGAGTTTTGGAGATTAACAAAGATGGATGACCAAGAAACATGCTTCCAGGATTGAACAGAGGTCAGTTATCAAATTTTTGGTTGCTGAAGGGTGCAAACCAGTTGAAATTCATAGGAGAATGTCAACTGTGTATGGTGCCACATGTTTCAACCAAAAAAATGTTTACAAGTGGGCTAAATTGTTTAAAGAAGAATGGAGCAGTGTTGAGGATGAAGACAGGCTTGGGAGGTCTACAGAAGTGAAGTCTCCTGAGGTGATCGAATCAGTCAATGACCTAATTCAGTCTGACAGAAGGGTGACAGTAGATGACATTACAAAAACTTTGAGCCTATCTGTTGGGACAGCACACAAAATTGTCCATGTGAGTGATTGGCTGAGACATCAGTCCAAAGATTTTTATGCTGAGGTAATACGGAAGCTTGTGCACAGATGGGAAAAGTATGTGACATTGCTGGGAGACTACATTAAAAAAAAAAAGCTTCTATCTGTATTAGAAGTTCTTATACCAAAAAATTCACCTCATTTATTGAATGAACCTCGTAGAAGTCCTTATACCGAAAAATCCACCTTATTTATTGAATGACCCTCGTATTAATGTAGTATAGATGTGGGTATGCAATTGTGTTGAGAATAGCATTTCTTTCCTGTTTACAATGGATCTCTGCCACTTTAGAAACTAAATAAACATTCCTCTAATCTTTTATTAAATGTGTCATTATTTGTCATTAATTTTTTCTTCTTTAATTTCAGATTCAACGATAGCTTCAAGAAAAGTCAAAGTACTATTACCCCCGAGGCAGACAATCTGCCACCCAGCTACTCTGATGTCAAGGGATACGATGACCATCACTATAAGAATGACCCCCAATATAACGATCAATATTACGACCAAGAAGGCTATGATGACCAATATTATGATGAGCATGGAGAGTACGAATATCCAGAATATGATGATCAATACGATGGACACTATGAAGACTATGATTATCGATACAATAGCAAAAATGACATCCACTATGAAGAACCTGTCCCATCCAAAAAGAAAGAATACCTGGATTGGGGAGAAGCATCCGGCACTAATGACACATGTGTGTGAGACGAAAATCCATAAAAAGGAAATATCAGATTTTCCTTTCAACAAATATTTGATTGTGAGAGTTTAAACTTACAGTGAAAATTTAAATGAAAAAAAAAAATAACCTCTAACATTTGTATCCGCAAAAAATGTTATGTCAAAAGGATGGTTTTTTCTGTGACTCTGCCATTATTTTAACTACCATCACTCCTCAGTAAGGTTTGTTTTCAAAAGCCATATCTAGAAATGGAATGAAACATAGACACATGATGAAAGTGAATCTATACATTTTATTTGTCCCTGAGAATTGACAACAAAAATATTAAACACTATTAGATTGTCTATTTTCGAGAATAAGGTTTGATTTCCAACATTCTAAAAACTAATACAATTAAAACGAATTCAATGCAATATTTATCATTCACCAATTTATAAGGAAATATGAAACACTATTTATTCGATTGTTTATTTACAAGAATAATTTTATATTTACAACATTCTAAAAACTAATACGGTTAAAACAAATGTAATATTTATCATTTACCAAATTTATGTAGAAACAAATATGAAAACAATTTTTTATTCATAAATTTACAAACATTTGCTAAATTATTAAAATATGTGAACCAATCGTAGGGAAATTTATATTTTATTACAATTGTAATCATATCTTAAAAAAAAATAAAAAAGTAAACATTATCAAAGAGTGGAAACAGTTAAAATAAAATTTGTGTCATAGGGGATTTTCTTTTTGACATACCGTTTTCTGAGATCAGGAAGTTTGAATTCCACCACCCCCTAAAAAAAAATGTACAAAATATAACGCTTTTATATTTAACCAAAAGTTAATTTTTTAAAAATCTCTTATTCTCTTGAGTCAATAGACTGAATAAGAGAATGCAAGACACTTGATTATATTCTCTATATAGTATAAGTTTATTTTTTTATAAGGTAGGAAATGCCTACTGATCTATGTAAATAATTTTTATCGCTTTTAAGTTTTCCTATGTTTGTATCAAAATTTAAATCTAAAAAGAACCTTTTTTTTTTTATCCTTTCTTCGGGACAGCTCAGATGGAAATGGTTTGCTAAAAATCGTTGTCTTAACACTGGGGTTGTAACTCCAGCTTTCCACACACGTGGTTATCGCCCCTTTTAGGAATAATCGTAAATCTCTTAATTATTTTCCTCTTTCATCCAATTGAGTTTTCTATTCCGGATTTTGGTTTTAAACATCACCTTGATATATATATATATATATATATATATATATATATATATTAATTCAGATACTTTAATCCAAGCGGAAAAAGCAGGAAGGTAAATTCCAAAAACCCGATCCTAATTAATATTAAAAATTTTATTTTAATATTAAAAAATGATACAGGAAAAGAGCTCCATGTAATAAAATATTAGAGAGCAAATATATATATATATATATGCATGCATATATATATATGCATGCATATATATATATGCATGCATATATATATATATATATGCATGCATGTATATATATATATATATATATATATATGCATATATATATATATATATGCATGCATATGTGTATATATATATATATATGCATGCATATGTATATATATATATATATGCATGCATATGTATATATATATATATATGCATGTATATATATATATATGTATATATATATGTATATATATATATGTATATATACATAATATGCATATATAACAACTTGTTTTAAAAATCGACTCTGCAGTTTTTTAAAAAAATTAGTCCTTGTTTATTCTTTGAAAATTTGAAGTCATTTAATTACCTCCACTCACCACCAAAACAAATAAAAATCATAAAACAAATTCCATTTCTTATATGTAAAAGAATAAAAAAAACTACTTTTTTTTTCAAAACTATTCGACATTTTAAGCCTCATTAGAGAGATCAAACCTCAGTAAATAAGTGTTTGTTTTTGTTTTTGTTTTTCGTATGCATCTTAGAGATAAAAAAAAATATTTCAGTCGGTCTAATCTCACCTTCTTCAGGCATTTAAAAGTTTCAATTCTCCACTTTTCTTTAACCATCACCAAATATAAAAGTCCGAAGCATCATGTCAACATCTGTGAATTACTCTTCATGTTTCGGTGGCAGGGTGCAAGGATAAACAGATCAGAATAAATGTTGGAGGTGGGGGGGGTGCCAAAATCACCAATTTAACTTCTTTTTCTCACTCTTTTTTTCAAAAAAAAAAAAAAACTTCTCATATCAAGCATTATTCAATACCAAGTTATTCATGAAGTAATCCGTCCTTCGTATGACAATAAACTACATCCATCAACAAGGCTTCTATTTAGGAAGTTTTGGAGAGTGGAGAATCACATCTTAATTGCTGTTGTTCCCAGGTCCAGTCAGACTCAGGGTGGTAGCACCTGTTAGGGTCCCAGCTATGGTCAAATAGTTAACCCCCCCCAAACTGTGGGCAAAACATGATGAAAGTATAAAAATAGATTTTTATAGTAAAATTACCAGCAATAATACATTTTTGAAAAAAAAAATTTACGACCCTCAACAAAAAACCCTCTTTGCTAAAAACATGCCAGTGAAATTTGATCTACAAACTGATTACTTCCAAAGAATCCATATTCTATTTGTATAAACCTATCCTAAAAATCTTGTCGGCATTAAAAAACCCACTGATGTTGATATGATGTACAACAAAATAAACCCAAACCCTGATCCACAAATTTATTCTTTACAAAGAATATATATTCTATTCCGACGAACCTATCCTAAAAATCTTGCTGACATTAAATAACCCATTGAGGTTGATATGCCATAAGACAAAATAAACCCAAACCCTGATCTACAAACTGATTTCTTACAAAGAATCCATATTCTATTCATAAGAACCTATCCTAAAAATCTTTTCAGCATTAAATAACCCATTGAGGTGTTGATATGCCATAAAACAAAATAAACTCAAATCCTGATCTACAAACTGATTTCTTACAAAGAATCCATATTCTATTCATAAGAACCTATCCTAAAAATCTTTTCAGCATTAAATAACCCATTGAGGTGTTGATATGTCATATAACTAAATAAACCAATCAAGTAATTGTTTTCCTTTTATTTCTTTTCAAGTTTCTGAATTACTTACATAATTCCCAGTGCTCTCGCTACTACTGAAACAGGCATGACATTTGAGCTGAAATTTTCATTCATTAATTCATTATTGGCATTTTTTTAAATCAGGTAATGGAAATATTAGCTGTTTCTTTATAAGGAAACATTTGGTATTCATTGACTGCACAGCCAATACTGTTTACAGTTGAAATTTATGAAATCTTTTTCTTAAAACAATTTTTTTAGGAAAACAGGTTTCTTATGTCCGGTAGCTGTTATTTCTCTTTTCTGTATTGATGGGAGTTTCCTTCCTAACCTTTTGTTCAAAGTGGTGTGGTCAGTTAACATCTTAGCCAGCATTAATGTGCCATATAAAGAAACCTATGACATTAGATTTTAATTTTTAGTTTTGATAATTAATACTGGATTTTATGGTGGATCCTAAAGAGATAATAAATGCAAATTTTGTTTTTAATTATGCAAAATCTTATAATAAAAGAACTTATTATAAAATACTAAAATATTATGGGAAAATTTGACAGGTGAAGTTGATTTGCTGAATTAAAATTCACTAAATTTAAAGCCTCAAGAGAGATTTGCTTTTTTTTGTTGTTGTGCCATCTGAACTTGTCTTTGCCGACAACTGAATCCCAACTACCCACCATTTTGTGTTTATACTTGGAATTTTTTTTTAATTATAAAATGTAATAGAAAAAACAAAACAACCATGAAGAAATATTTGTACATAATGATTTTTAGTTTCTTTTCATATAATTCAGAATAAAGAATTCTAAAAATTTTCCATGTTATCTTGTGATGTTTTTTTTTTAAATGATGCCATCAAATATTTTTCAAAATTTTGGTAACATCAAAGCAAGCGTGAAGATAAAATTCAAATTTTAGCTATTTATTTATTTATTTATTTATTTATTTCATTTTATTTATCCTATTCTATTTTATTTTATTCTATTTTATTTATTTATTTGAATTAATTAATTTATTTATTTATTTTATTTTAGTTATTTATTTTATTTTCTTTATTTTATTTCTTATTTTATCTTATCTATCTCATCTTATCTATCTCATCTTATCTATCTCATCTTATCTATCTCATCTTATCTATCTCATCTTATCTATCTCATCTTATCATCTCATCTTATCTATCTCATCTTATATCTCATCTTATTTATCTCATCTTATTTATCTCATCTTATTTATCTCATCTTATTTATCTCATCTTATTTATCTCATCTTATTTGACTTATCTTATTTTGTTTATGTACTTATTTTATCTTTTATTTTTTTAATTTAATTAATTTATTTATTTTATTTTAGTTATTTATTTTCTTTATTTGTTTTATTTAATTTAATTTTATTTAATTTAATTTTTTTTTAATTTTTTTTTATTTATTTTAATTGTTTGTTTATGTATTTTAATGCAATAAAATATTTCCAGAAAAGACAGAGGAAAGTTGCATCATGTTGGTAAAAAAGTGGCTGAGATGAAAATATCAAATCAGGACTGATTACAATGTTTAAATGTTGCTTTGAAGAAAGAGCAGACCAATTTGGTCAGTCATAAAGCTTTAATATTTGGTAGGAATGGTATTTTGAGGTGCTACTAATAATTTGCAATTTTTGTATTTGTTTCACTAAAACAAATTTCAGTGAAATTAGGATGAGACAATTAGCATTTTGCGAGAGAAGAGAATTCTACTTGCTAACAAATTCCATCTCCCATTAGTTGACATGACTTTTGATACAGGAAAACAAAACATGTTTTTAGCTAATTAGCATTTTTGAGAGGAATTCTACTTGCTAACAAATTCATCTCCCATTGAATGACATGACTTTTTATTCCACCAAAAACAAAACATGTTTTTTAGCTAAATTAGCATTTTTGAGAAGAATTCTACTTGCTAACAAATTCCATCTCCCATTAGTTGACGCGACTTTTGATACCAAGAAACAAGAAAACATGTTTTTTTAGCTAATTAGCATTTTGAAAAGAGAATTCTACTTGCTAACAAATTCCATCTCCATTAGTTGACATGACTTTTGATACCAAGAAACAAAACATGTTTTTTGAAAGCTAATTAAGCATTTTTTGAGAAGAAGAAATTCTACTTGCTAACAAATTCCATCTCCCATTAGTTGACATGACTTTGATACCAGAAACAAAACATGTTTTTTAGCTAATTAGCATTTTTGAGAAGAGAGAATTCTACTTGCTAACAAATTCAAAATACTCCCATTAGTTGACATGACTTTTTGATACCGAAACAAAACATGTTTTAGCTGAGTAGCTTTTTGAAGAGAATTCTACTTGCCTAACAATTCCATCTCCCATTGGTGTGACATGACTTTTTGTGCAAGAAACAAAACATGTTTTTAGCTAATTAGCATTTTTGAAGAATTCTGCCTTGCTCAGATTCCATCTCCCATTAGTTGACATGACTTTTGATACCAAAAGTAAAACATGTTTTTAGCTAATTAGCATTTTGAAAATTCCTACTTGCTAACAAATTCCATCTACATTAGTTGACATGACTTTGATACCAAAACAAAACATGTTTTAGCTAATTAAGCATTTTTGAAGAATTCTACTTGCTAACAAATTCCATCTCCCATTAGTTGACATGACTTTTGATACCAAGAAACAAAACATGTTTTTTAGCTAATTACTTGCATTTTGAGAAGAGAATTCTACTTGCTAACAAATTCCGCCTCCCATTACAATTGGTGTATGACTTTTGATGCAGAAACAAAACATGTTTTTTAGCTAATTAGCATTTTTGAGAGAGAATTCTAACGCCCCAACAAATTCCATCTCCCATTACAATTAATTGACATGACTTTTGATACCAAGAAACAAAACATGTTTTTTAGCTAATTTGATGATGCTGATTCCAAAAAAAATGACCTTAGATTTTCATGATTAACTACAGTTTCTTCTGTACTGAAATTGCTCGTTTTTAGAAAGATGATTGATTTATAGTTTTGACTGATTGCAACATTTAGTTAATAGAAGTCAAAGAAACCTATCAGTTTTCAGGTAGACCAAGAAATTTGTAAGCCACCTGAAATAAACTATATTTATAAGAAAAAAGTGTTTCGAGTCAAACATTTTAAAATATAAAATATGTATATAAAGATTTCCAATTTATCACCAAAATTCAAATTAACTGATAAGCTATATGCTAATATGAGTATTAAGGTCCTTTCTAAGCTCTACAACCTCTGCCTATCTTCCTCCTGCTTTCCTGCCTGTTGGAAGTCTTCTTCTGTGGTTCCAATATTCAAGAACACTGGTGAACCCTTGGACCCCGCAAATTATTGTCCTATCAGCCTTCTTCCGATCTTCGGCAAAGTGTTCGAAGCCATTATCAATGCTGAGGTCGTTCAGCATCTCACGGCCCACAGGCTCCTCTCGGACAAACAGTATGGCTTCCGCTTCACCAGGTCTACTGCTGATATGCTAACGACCATCACCGAGTATATATACCAGGCTCTCGACAAGAACGGTGAAGCCCGAACTGTCACCCTGGATACCTCTAAAGCATTCGACAGGGTCTGGCACGCTGGCCTCCTAGGTGTGAATTTGCACGAGATACTAGATTGGCAACTAGGTCCCACCCTTTTACAGTGAAACCGATGAAATGTAACTGCAATTTCTACTCCAACAGCTTCTTTTCTCACACTTCCCACCTGTGAAATTCCCTTCCGCATGCTTGCTTCCCTGACAGCTATAACCTCCAGGAGTTTAAATGTAAGATCAATAGACACCTCCTAACACACTAACTCACACCCATTCTCTCCAACTCTCCCCCTATGTAGATCCTAACTCGTCTATCGCCCTGTGTAACCACCTGTACTATAGTGGCAGTGGAATGCTTTGCTTGGGGTGACATGATTTTTTTTTTTTTTTTTTCCAATAGCAGTGTAGTTAAATTTCTGGGTAATTGTAATGTAAGTGATGAGCAAGGAGAATGATTCCATGAGGTTATCAAAACAATGGAAGAACGCTACTAGGGACAGTGGGACAAACAAATGATGGTTGACTACTGCTGGTGTATCAAAAGGGACTTAAATAATATTGAACATGACAGACAATCAGGAAAGAAACTTTTTACCATAGTTATGTTCACAATGATTTTATTTAGGCACTTAGTTTATCAAATGATTTGATGAAAATACTTGTTGGTCTTAGTAAAGATTTAGGTCAGATTGTTACTGAAAAAATAGTATTTCTCAATAAGCAGACTATATATTTGTTTGTTTAAATATGAATTGAAAGGTTTCTAGGATTTTACTTTGAGAAATATTGCTATTAGTCGATATCGTATATACAAAACTACTCTCAGCTGGAAAAAAAAAAAACAAGAAAAAATTGATTCTCTTTTGTTTTTCAAATATTTTTGTGTGTTCATATAAATGTGTCAATTTTTTGTAAATACACAAAAATTATCAGAAAATAGGAGTGGTAAGTAGAGTAACGTGCTTTGTGCTGCAGTTGATATCAGTTCGGAAGAAAAAACCAGGGAGCCAAGTTCAAATTTCACTTGAATTCCGTGCATTCACTTTTATGCAAATATCCTTGGGAAATCTGTCTCTTCCCTCCAGTTATGGGTTAAATAACAGGACAGATTGGGTTCTATAGCCTTGGCTGGCAATCAGTCTACCGCAGAAAGCAATGGCAGCCTACTGCGGGATAATCTTTCGAGACATGATTGCCCTAAACATGTATCAGGTATGTCACTTAACTGACTGACTGAATATAATAGTTGGAAACAATTAAAACTTCTACTGAGCAGAAAGTGAGGGATCGGTTTTCTGTTGTCATGAAGTAAAAAAAGTGTGTATCACGTGTGGCACTTAACTGACTGACTGAATATGATAATTGGAAACATAATGAAAACTTCTACTGGGCATAAAGTGGGGATCGGTTTCTTATTCTCATGAAGTAATAAACTGATCCCCCACTAATTATACTTAATAATATAATATAATCTATCTCTTCTCCCTCCAGCTATGAGTTGAATAGAAGGACAGATTGGGTTCTATAGCCTTGGTTGGCAACCAGTCTACAGCAGAATGTACTGGTAACCTGCTGCGGGATAATCTTCTGCCCAGTCAGTCATATCTCTTGCAAGAAATTGAATTAAGTCAACTTTACAGTGTTAGCTGCTTGTGGTAAGTCAACTGGGATTCAGTCCATTTTTCAGTCTGTTTTTGTGAAATTTCTTGGAAATTATTTTATTTATTTATTTATTTTTCGTCTTTTGGCCGTCTTTATTTTTTTTCTTTTTTCGTCACTTAATTTGTGTAAATAATTTTGCTATTCAAGGGTATTTTCGACTAATGATAAATAGCATCACGGTTCAATTATTTCCATTAGTTTTGTCTTGTAGAAGATTTAAATTTCTGTCTTCGAGAGATTGAATTCTTAACGGTTTGGCAAGCGAACGCAAGCAACATAACTCGACTATATTCTGTAAAAAACGGTTTAATTTCTATTTTTGTCTTCAGAAATTGAATTAAATCAACTTTACAGTGTTAGCTGCTTGTGGTAAGTCAACTGGGATTCAGTCCATTTTTCAGTCTGTTTTTGTGAAATTTCTTGGAAATTATTTTATTTATTTATTTATTTTTCGTCTTTTGGCCGTCTTTGTTTTTTTTCTTTTTTCATCACTTAATTTGTGTAAATAATTTTGCTATTCAAGGGTATTTTCGACTAATGATAAATAGCATCACGGTTCAATTATTTCCATTAGTTTTGTCTTGTAGAAGATTTAAATTTCTGTCTTCGAGAGATTGAATTCTTAACGGTTTGGCAAGCGAACGCAAGCAACATAACTCGACTATATTCTGTAAAAAACGGTTTAATTTCTATTTTTGTCTTCAGAAATTGAATTAAATCAACTTTACAGTGTTAGCTGCTTGTGGTAAGTCAACTGGGATTCAGTCCATTTTTCAGTCTGTTTTTGTGAAATTTCTTGGAAATTATTTTATTTATTTATTTATTTTTCGTCTTTTGGCCGTCTTTGTTTTTTTTTCTTTTTTCGTCACTTAATTTGTGTAAATAATTTTGCTATTCAAGGGTATTTTCGACTTTTACTAAGTTAAAACTTTGTAAGCCTCAGTCACTTTTTCCTTTTTTTTTTTTTTTTTTTTTTTTTTTTTTAATTGGAGTAGATAGTTTCTACTATCGCCCGGTCTCACACTCCACCCCCTTCTTTTGAATGAGTTTAGAGGTGATCACCTTGTTTCTTGTTTAGGAAGGGGTTCCCGGTTCATCCCCTTTCTCTGGTCTTGGTGTTAGTTCAGCTGGAAGCTCTTTGCAGTTACGGAGTATGGTGGCAACGTCTTTACATTCTGAGGGTACCGGGTTGGCAGTTTCCTGGTTGCTGCTTCCGACTGGTAGTTAGGAGCCCGAACTCTTGCGTAGCGTCTTGAGAGGCTGCTCTGATCAACAGTTGAATAATACCGGGGTTCTTGTAGTGCCATATCGCGCATGGACGGGCGTCCCTGCATGAAAGTTCGGTGGGCAACCCCGAGGCCACATTATGTTGTAGGCCGCGCCAGTCTCCATCCTTCACAAGTTGCAAATGATTGACCGACTGATTCTATTCTAAGACCACTCCTTAACTGAATTACTATGGAAAAAAGCAAACATAATAACAAAACTAAACCAGCTCATTTGAAAACGCCCAAACCTGTCTGCATCTCTTTCACTAACATACGCGGCATCCGCACCAACTTCCCCAGCGTAGATTCTTTCCTCCATAATAACTCACCTGATATATTAGCCCTATGTGAAACTAATCTTAACCCTTCTATCCCCTCATCTGAGTTCTGCGTTCCTGGCTACCTTCCCCTCTTCAGGAAGGACTCCAATGTTCATATGCATGGGCTTGGTGTCTATGTCAGCGAACACCTTCCCTTAGCTAGGGTGTCATCTTTTGAATCCCCAGATCATTCTTTCATGTGCTTCCGCCTCTCACTTCTCAGCTCGATTAGCTATCTCTTCTTTCTGTACCGCTCTCCTTCCTCCCCTGACTGTTCGTTACTTGACATCATTTCTGACAATATTGACAAAGCCATTTCTACCCATCCCTCTGCCCATGTATTCGTGTTTGGTGACTTTAACGCCCACCACACCAAGTGGCTGAAGAGCGCTGTCACTGACCCTGCTGGTGTCCACACCATGAACTTTTCAATCACCCAATCCCTTACGCAAGTAGTGGACTTCCCCACGCGTTTCTCCGACAACCCTAACGGAAGGAACTCACTTCTAGACCTCTGCTTCACTTCCATCCCAGACTCTTGCACTACCAGACAACTCTGCCCACTTGGAAACTCTGACCACACTGTAGTGTCCGTCAATATTTCACTCCACTCCCGCCCGACCCATGAAACACAGACAAGTAGAATATCATACTGCTATCAAAGAGCAGACTGGGATTCGTTCCGAGACTTCCTCTGTGACATCCCTTGGAACAACGTCTTTAGTCTTCCCATCGAAGAATGTGCATCCGAGGTCTCCTCCTGGGTTAAGGCTGGCATTGATGCCTTCATCCCTGCGAGGAAATTCCAGCTTAAATCTCATTCGTCTCCATGGTTCTCACCCGCTTGTTCGGCTGCCATTGCCCACCGGAATCATTTCTTCCGACTTTATTGTAACTATGCGTCGGAACAAAACAGGCGCCTTTTCACTTCAGCTCGTAATAAGTGTAAAAGGGTACTTAACGAAGCTAAGATGTTGTTTGCTGCCAGAATGAAGCAACGCATAGCATGCTCTAAATTCGGCTCTAAAGACTACTGGCGACTCTGTAAAAGAGTACTTAACAAGAGCAAGTCCACAATACCCCCGCTAATCAACAAATTTGAGGTCCTCACCTCCCCAGTAGATAAGGCTGAATGTTTTGCCTGCAGATTCTCGAACAATTCGAGTCTGGACTCGTCTGGAGTTTTTACACCCGACTTCTCACCTAGAACCGAGGCACAACTGAATGATGTCCACATTACACCTTCGCTTGTCTCTAAGATAATCTTAAAACTTGACCCTCACAAAGCGAGCGGTGGTGACGGAATCCCAACCATAGTCTTAAAGAAATGTGCCCCTGAACTCTCCTCTATCCTTTCTAAGCTCTACAACCTCTGCCTATCTGCTTCCTGCTTTCCTACCTGTTGGAAATCTTCCTCTATAGTTCCTATATTTAAAAACACTGGAGAACCCTCTGACCCTGCAAATTACCGCCCTATCAGCCTTCTTCCGATCTTTGGCAAAGTGTTCGAAGCCATTATCAACGCCGAGGTGGTTCAGCATCTCACAGCACACAGGCTCCTCTCGGACAAGCAATATGGTTTCCGCTTCACCAGGTCTACTGCTGATATGCTAACGACCATCACCGAGTACATATACCAGGCACTCGACAGGAATGGCGAAGCTCGAACCGTTGCATTGGATATATCTAAGGCGTTCGACAGAGTTTGGCATGCTGGCCTTCTATGTAAACTGCGGAGCTATGGTATAACTGGACATTTGTTTGAACTAATCCAGTCATTCCTCTCTAACCGCACAATGAAAGTGGTATTAAACGGACATGCCTCTCAGAACTACCATACAAACGCAGGTGTCCCCCAAGGCTCCATCTTAGGTCCTACACTCTTCCTGATATATATTAATGATCTCCCTGATTCCATAAGAACCCAAATAGGTTTGTACGCCGATGACACCACAGTTTACTCTCGCCTCCAACAAAAATCTGGTGTAGGCGTCAAAGCTAAACTTGCAGCCGAGATTGAAAAAGACCTCCAATCCATATTGGACTGGGGTAAGAAATGGCTAGTAAATTTTAATGCTTCTAAAACGAAGCTACTGTCAATTAACCATCATCGACAATCTCACCTACCTCCCATTAGCATGGACCAGGCTTGCCTCCCAGAGAGTAAAACACTACGCCTCCTTGGTCTCACACTTTCAGCGGACCTCAAATGGAATGACTATATCGAATCCATTGCTAAATCCGCTGCTATGAAAGTCGGTTCTCTGTGTAGGGCCCGGAAGTTTTTTCCGTCTAAATCTATCCTGCACATTTACAAATCTACCATCCGCCCGTGCATTGAATACTGCTGCCATATCTGGTCGGGTGCCCCTGCTGTTCTCCTCGGGCTTCTCGATAAGGTTCAGAGGAGGGTCTGTAATGTGATAGATACCGACTTGGCAGACCGCCTGCAGTCTCTCTCCCACCGGCGAGACGTGGCTTCGCTGTGTCTCTTCTATAAATACTTTCACGGCTTCTGCTCCGATGAACTTAGATCACTGGTGCCCCCTAAATACGAATTTGCACGAGATACTAGATTAGCAACTAGATCCCACCCTTTTACAGTGAAATCGATAAAATGCAGCCGTAACTTCTACTCCAACAGTTTCTTTCCTCGCACTTCCCGACTGTGGAATTCTCTTCCAAACGATTGCTTCCCCGACGGCTACAATCTCCAGGAGTTTAAATGTAAGGTCAATAGACACCTCCTAACACACTAACCTGCTCCCATTCTATCAAACACTCTTCCCATCTGCCCGACACTCATCCTCGCTATCCTTACTCATCTATCACCTTTCTCCTGACATTCCCTATGTCTATCCACTCCTTCTCTTTACCTTCCCCTATGTAGCCCCATGCGCAATAGTGGCAGTGGAATGCCTTGCTTGGGGTGAGATGATTAAAAAAAAAAAAAAAAAAAAAAAAAAAGACATGATTGTCCTAGGCAGAAGATTATCTCGCAGTATGTTACCATTACTTTCTGCGGTAGACTGGCTGCCAGCCAAGGCTATAGAACACAATTCGTCCTGTTATTTAATCCATAAGTGGAGGGAAGAGACAGATAAATACCTTTTCCAAGGGTATTTGTGTGTAAGTGAATGCAAGGAATTCAACTGGAATTCGAACTCGGCTCCCCCGATGTTTCGTTCCGAGTTGATATCCACTGCAATACAATGCACAAAAATAATTTTTAAAATCCTTTTTATAATAACAAACATTTTGACGAAAAAATTTTGTTTTTCTCAAGTTTGGGGCCTTTTTTCTTAATACTATTTTGTTTTTCAGTAAATTAATGAAGGTACCTAGTTTCAAATATGCACCTGATGATTGCGTAATGCATGAAACTCTGAGTCGTGCCACTAACGTAGGATAATCTGTACGAGGGTCATTTAATAAATAAGGTTAATTTTTTGGTAAAAGGACTTTTAATACAGATAGAAGCTTACTTTTTTTTTTTTAATTTTTTCCTTTACTTCTTTTTCAAAGGGATTTATTTTTATTTTTATTTTTATTTTTTTTTTGCAGGTTGAAAGAAACATTGAGAGTTTTGGAGATTAACAAAGATGGATGACCAAGAAGCATGCTCCAGGATTGAACAGAGGTTAGTTATCAAGTTTTTGGTTGCTGAAAGATGCAAACCAGTTAAAAAATATCTACAAGTGGGTTAAATTGTTTAAAGAAGGAGGGAGCAGTGTTGAGGATGAAGACAGGCCAGGGATGCCTACAGAAGTGAGGTCTCCTGAGGTGATCAAATCAGTCAATGACCTGACAGAAGGGTGACAGTGGATGACATTGCAAGGACTTTGAGCCTATCTGTTGAATAAACGCAGGGGTCATCAGTTACATGGAGTTGTCTTGCATCAAGACAATGCAAGGCTTCACACAGCAGCCCTAACGGTGCAGAACATCAACGAGCTGGGCTGGGAACTGCTCCCTTATAGCCCAGAGCTTGCCCCTTCAGACATTCACCTGTTTGGTCCCTCGAAAGCATTCACGAGAGGCATGAAGTTTGAAAGTGACGATGAAGTCAAAAGTGCTGTGAGCGATTGGCTGAGACATCAGTCCAAAGATTTTTAGGCTGAGGAAATACGGAAGCTTGTGCACAGATGGGAAAAGTGTGTGAAACTGCTGGGAGACTATGTTGAAAAAAGAAAAAAAAAGAAAAAAAAAAGCATGCTTCTCTCTGTAGAAGTCCTTATAGCGAAGAATTCACCTCATTTATTGAATGACCCTCGTAGAGGTCCTATTACCGAAAAATTCACCTAATTTATTGAATGACCCTCGCATATTTACTTAAGTGCCAAAGTACTACTGCGTTCATTGTTTTTTACTTTTCAAAATAAGATAATCCTAAGATGATAAACATAATTGCAGTAATTTGTTAGTCATTTTATGTGCGTTGTGGTACAGTGGATATCGGCTCGGAACGAGAAACCTGGGAGCCAAGTTCGAATTCCAGTTGGATCCATTGTATTCACTTATGCGCAAATACCCTTGGGAAAGGTATTAATCCGTCTCTTCCTTCCAGTTATGGGTTAAATAGCAGGACAGATTGGGTTCTATAGCCTTGGTCGGCAACCAGTCTACCGCAGAAAACAATGGCAACCTACTGCGGGATAATCTTCTGCACAGTCAGTCATGTCTCTTTCGAGACATGATCACCCAAGCGTGTATCACGTATGGCACTTAACTGACTGACTCAATATAATAGTTGGAATAATGATTAAGGCTTATATTGGTCATAAAGTGGGGGATCAGTTTATTACTTCATAACAATAGGAAACCGATCCCCCACTAATTACTAAACAATAATATAATAGATTTCTTTTCCGTTTACCTATGAGTCAAATAACAGGACAGATTGGGTTCCATAGCCTTGGTCGGCAACCAGTCTACCGCAGAAAGCAATGGCAACCTACTGCGGGATAATCTTCTGCCCACTCAGTCATGTATCTTTCGAGACATGATCGCCCAAGTGTGTATCACGTATGGCACTTAACTGACTGATGTAGCATTGCCCAGAAAGTTAATGCCAATCTTCAGTCATTCATGTTCCAACATGTTAGAACACGTCAAATTTATCGACAGATATATGTTTACATTTCCGACAAGAAACTATCAAACTATCTCTTGAAAAAAAAGTTTTAAATTACTTAAATTAATTTCACAAAATCGCTGAAAAAACAGCATAATCAGAAGGGAAAAGGTTTCAAACTAAAGAAAAACAAAGTTCTATTGGCAAAAAAAAATGTTTATATTACCATTAAGAGGATAGAACAAAGCATTTTTTAAATATTTTTAAAAATTTTTAATTATTTCTAACACGTTCGAAATTTTGGTAGTAAATCTTTTTTTTATTTTATTACGTCATTACGATATCCAAATTGCCGCTATTTTAAACAAACGTAATTGTTACGCAATGCACTTTTTTGACCTTGAAAGACACATTAATTTGGATATTCTTGCATAAATCAAATAATGGTTGGATTTTGATGAAAACTTCAGGACTTATTTATAATCGAAGGAAATCAATTTTGATTGCATGATTTTTAGAAAATATTGATAAAATATATATATATATATTAAGTATGTTACCCCCCTCACCAATTAAATTCCAGAAATGTGTAACAATTCGACCACGGGCCACTCTAAAACTAATATAAAAAAATTCAGGAGTCATTGGGGAATGCTGATTCACTGTTTTTTTTGTTTTTTTTCTTCAATAGTCCCCGTCTTTCTAAAAAGTAGGTCCGAATTGCGAAAAATGCAATAACTATGCCAATTTTTATGTGGATAAACTTCTGATTGCTTTTAGGAACAATATAAATTAAGCATATCATAGTCTGAAAAGAACAAAAAAATTTAATAATAATTAATTTTTACAATAGTCATTATCATTTTTTTTTTCATTATTTTTAATTATATATAAAAATTATATATATAATATTTAAAGATTATTGTTAAATTTCTTCCTCTACCGGGCCAGCTAGGTTATGTAATTAATGCATGAAAACTACAATTACTAATCGAAAATTTAAAAGCTTAATACAAATAATTGACTCCGTCAATTTTTAAAATAATTAAAAACATTTTAATTGTGTGCATTTTGATTGACCGTATTTTATTTGTACGGCTGCTCGTACGTGATACTTAGATTTTAAAAGGTCACGTAATTCAAGGATTGTCTTCTCTTACATAATAAATTACATTCATATGTTTTTGTCGCCTTCGGGCCTCCCTTCCGCTTGTCATTAAATCTTTTAACACTTAAGGCCAGCTGTCAGGCTCGGGCTACCTAATCTGATGACAAATTACAGGGAATATTTCAGAGAGTAAGCAAGCACAATGTTTGAAATCAGATAAAGGTAAGTTTTAATTTAAAAAATTGACTTCAATAACGTGTCAGCGACGTATATTTTATTTTTGCCAGATTTTTAAAACAGGAATGTGGCTACTGTTTAAAAATCTGTCATCAATCAATAAAATGGCGGTACTTTCAAATTTTTTTTTTAATTTGAAATATTTTAAATTCCAATCAATATAATTTCGCTTTAAAATACGCCAGTGTATTTTGTTTACTGGAATTACTAAATTTAATCTCTTGACTTTCAATTAAAGCTAATTTTAAAGCTTGAAGATAACTTATTTATTTTTAAAATTTCAATTTAAATTTAGGTGTAGAAAAATTAGTGGAGGTACGTATAATTCACGTGTTCCAGAAGCTGAGTAAAGTACTAACACGCAGGAAAATTTCACTAGAAACAAAGAAAAGAGTGCTGGATTGCTATGTGATGTCAGTTCTTCAACATGGCAGTAAATGCTGGACAATATCATCGAAAATGAGGACAGATCTTGAAGCAGCGGAAATGTGGTTCTACAGAAGGATGCTGCGGATATCGTGGGCTGAGCATGCAAGCAACGATGAGGTGTTGGAAAGAATGGCAACAAAAAGGAAATTAATACTGAGCATCAGGAAGAGACAACTGAAGTTCCTGGGACTCGCAATGAGGAAGGAGAGCCTGGAGAACCTGATACTGACTGGCCAGATAGAAGGAAAAAGAGACAGAGGAAGGCAACGGATAACATATTTGCAGGGCCTGATCAGGTGGATAACGGAACGGGGGTTGCGAGGTGTAACAGGAACAAACATACTAAGAGCCACAAGGGATAGGAAGACGTGGAGAACCATGATCGCCTACGTCCTGAAGAGACAGTGCACATAGAAGAATATATATGCCAACTGTTTATAAGAAATTATAATGTGGGTATCAAATGGGGGATCAATTCTATATTATAATCAATATATAAACTGATCCCTCATTTTGTGGTCATGCTAGTTTCTATACATTTATATTCTAGATTTATGGGCTTGAGCTAGTGGATGACAGAACGGAGGTTGCCAGGAGTAACAGGAGCAAACATACTAAGAGCCACAAGGGATAGGGAGATGTGGAGAACCATGATCGCCTACGTCCTGAAGAGATAGGGCACATAGAAGAAGAAGAATTCGTAACAATTTTGTATCCCAATGAAAATGAAAGATTATAAAGGCGCATTTTACACACTGCTGATTATTTTATTACTGTTAAGGCAGAAATGCCTGGCAACCAACGAAAAAAGATATGTGTATACTGTGAAGGCGCTTTAGTTGACAGAACTTTACGGAAAGTGTTCGCTAAGTTTAGAGTTAGTTAAGAGAGTGACAAAAAAAGACGACAAATAAACTGCAAGAAAACCGAATGCATGGTCATCAGCAAATAGAGCAACCCAAAATACCAAATACAGGTGGGGGATACTAAAATCAAGGTGTTACAAAATTTTTAATACCTGGGAAGTGTTCTAACAGAAGACGAAATGTGTAACATAGAAATTCGAAGGCGAATTGGAATGGCGAAAGACGCGTTCCAGAAGCAGAGTAAAGTATTAAGACACAGGAAACTTTCACTAGAAACAAAGAAGAGAGTACTGGATTGCTATGTGTTGTTAGTTCTTCAATATGGCAGTGAATGCTGGACATACGTTAAAGCATTTTATTTATCTTAAATACGTGGAAGCTGCCGTATGCTACCGTATGCTACCACATGTTGTCAACGACCATTTCACTCTGCACAAACATTTTACTAATGTGAGCGATCATCTCTAGAATGCGACGATCAGCTAACATCAACGAGTGAAAATCACTGATCAAGCGACTGCTTAAAAAACAAAATCCATTTTAGTCGTACATTGCGAACTTCTAAATTAGGAGAAACTAAACGACTAATCTATTTCATTTTGATCTGATCTAAGCCAGGAACACTTCCTCATTGTTTTGTTATTGTAGTGTTGTATAAAACTGTTATTTCTTGTTGAAATGTACATTCCCTGAGTTCACCTCATGGTCAAAGATCGGCTATTTTGCACAACATGTATTGCATTTGACATGTTCAAGGGATTTATCGCAGACTCTGTACTGACTTGGATAAATTCTGGGCTTGGGAAAATCACAATTATGTACCTTTCTCAAGTGTCTATCTCTTTCGTTCCTTTATTTTTTGTGTATCTATCTACTCTATTTCTATCGGAGTATATCTATCTCTAGCTCTCTTTTTCTCTACCCCCAACCACGATCACTGTCAGTTTTTTGTATGTTTTGCTTCTCTTTTTTTTTTAGTATTATCGCAGATTCTCTTTTGCTATCACTCACTTCTAAAAAAAAAAAAAGACTAAAACCGTATACGTCGCGAATTTTTCCAACCTACATATTTTATAAGAAATGGCTAATACAGACACAAAAAGGAAAGCAATAACTGACTTTTTAAAAGTCCACTTCATAAATATTTTTTGTGAATAAATATTTTGGTCTGTTGTTGACCGTTGTAAATACGTTTTTTTTAATTTTAAAATGAATTATGCTGAATAAATTTCTTTAAAGTTAGGCCATCTTTTTATGTTCCCATTTATTTATTACCAGATTACATGGTAAAATTTCTAATATGTACATTCTGATGAGTGGAATATACGTTCCTGGCGTAAATAGGTCATGACTATGAGCCTTTAGTGAACGACCACCTGCCGTATGGGACCAGTTTATGATGGCAGTATGGGTGGTTGTATTGTTCTACTGTATATCATATTTTTTCTTTATATATATATATATATATACTACCAGTATAGCCCGGCGTTGCTCGGGTGTAATGAAAGCTTTTATATATATATTATCGATTTTCTGTCCTGTTGTAAGAACTGCAACCTTGAAACTTCTGAATATCGTTTCTTATGTCTTTGTCTATGAATGTGACATTTGATTAAAATCGGACCATTCCTTCTATTACCCGATTTTTTCGATTATCGATTTTCGATATTTATCGGGGATACCTCGATACAAAACTTAGCTAAGAACACTTGCAGATGTTTATAGTACAACTGTGTAAATTTTCAAGAAAATCAGTTCAGCCGTTTCGGAGTCTATAAGTAACGGACACACACACACAATGTTCCATTTATAAATAAGTTTATATATATATATATGTGTGTGTGTGTGTCTTCTTTGTATGAATACACCCATATACGTATGTGCATGGTTATATATTGATATGGCTATTTTCAACATATCTCACCAACCAGTCATTAAGGATGGGAATCTTAAGATCTCGCTTCTGCCAATCCCCTGCTCTTACCCCCTAGCTAAGCATGCAAGTATGCACCATTGAAAATAACTTCAAGAAAAAACAACACCAAAATCTCTTGCACTCAGTGCATGTGGTTACCTGCACTCGCAAGTTAGCAGGGCGTTCCCTGCCCTTGCAAAGTACTTAACTCACGCTCTTCTTTCTTTCTTTCTTTCATTTACCTTTCTTTTTCCTTTTTGTTATTTTCTCTCTCACTCTCCGCGTCGTCTTCTTTTCCTTTTTTCTTTCTTTCTCTCTTTAGCTTTATGATTTTTTTTCTTCTTTCGCTTTTCTTTCCTACCCTCTATTTCAGTCTCTCTCCCCCTCGCTTCCTTTTTGCTATTACTCTCCTACCTTCACACTATCGTCTCCTCTTCCTGTTCCCGCCTATTGATTACCGTGACATCATGTGACCACGCCTTCTGAAACAATTGAACCTCACTTGTCATGTCTACTGCTACAAGCAATGTAAACGCGTTTGCTTGACTAGACAGAGAAATAGACTGAAGGCCTTGAGGTTCCTGACAAAATCAAACGTTGCTTATATATATATACTTCTTAGGTTCATACAATCATGGATGAAAATCTCATAATTCCTTGTAATTTAAAAAATTGCGCGTTTAAAATTCAACAGAGAATATGCACTGGGATCGATCCCGACTTGGCAGCTCGGATACAGTCACTTTCTCACCGGCACAGCGTGGCTTCCCTGTGTCTCTTCTACAAGTACTTTCACGGCTTTTTTTTCTCGCACTTCCTGCCTGTGGAATTCCCTTCCATTTACTTGCTTCTCCGAGAGTTACAATCTCCAAGAATTTAAATGTAAAGTCAATAGTCATCTCCTATCTCACTAACTTGCATCCTCTCTCTCTCTCTCTCTCTCTCTCTCTCTCTCTCATGCTCTCATCTCATTTCTGCAGTATTCTCATCCCTCTCCTACCCGCTTCCTGACAACCCCTTTATTCTGTCGCTCTTTCTCATAACTTTCTTCCTATGTAACCCCCTGCACAACAGTGGCAGTATAATGCCTTGCTTGGGGCGATACGATTATAAAAAAAAGTTTTTAAAAAAAAATATATATATATGATAATTATTATTATTATAATCATACTGCAACTTGATAGCTATAAAGTTTCGGTGTTAAAACACCATCATCAGGATCACCGAAATTTGTTGCACTATGTCATAATAATAATTACCATATATTTATGTTCTGTTTTTGTATCGTGCACTTTTTAAAGTAAATATCTAACTGTGGAATATATTTCCATTAGTAACTATTACTCATATATATATATATATATATATATATATATACCTCTTAGGTTCATACAATCATGGATGAAAATATGTCATAATTCCTTGCAATTTAAAAAATTGCGCGTTCAAAAATTTTCTGCCACGTGAGCGTTAAAAATAAAATAAAATAAAATAAACACCTTTACGTGAGCCTTAAAAAAAACGGTAAACGGTAAAATCAGTTATTGCAAATCGCCTGAAGACACCACTGATGGTAGAAACCTAGGTCGCGTAATAACTCGTTTACAAATAGAAAATATTCAAAAGTTGTACAATATAACCGTATTGAACAGATTTTAATACAAATGTGCACTGGTCTAACCCTATTATGACCAGAAACTAAGTAATTAAAATGTATATGTGTGTGTGTGTGTGTGTGTGTGTGTGTGTGTGTGTGTGTGTCTGTGTGTCTGTTATTGTATATTTGGGCATCAATGTATATATTCATGTATATTTAGGCAGCAATATATATATATATATATATATATATATATATATATATATATATATATACTTATATCCGAGTGAATACAAAACGAAGAAAAAATTTTTTACAACGTCCAAAACATTAATTTAAAACAGTGCTCGATATATAATATATAGAGCTGTGAATATTTATTATAAATTATATTTTAGAACATGTACAGAATTTTTTTTTAATATATATCCACTACAAATCGTACATTTGTTTCGACATTGGAACTTCAATGTCTCATCAGGCGGTATGTATAAGAATGGAAGCCTCTTTTTATTGTATGTATATATATATATATATATATATATATATATATATTAGTCATCCGCATACAAGCCTGTTTCGCAGCTTATCAGTGTGTCTAGACGCATCCACTTGCTTCTGGCCGGGATCGAAACTCGACCGATTTGGTGTCAGTCGGAGTCACTACTCCCTAAGTCATCGACGCATGGAATCAGAGAAGGGAAATTTTAACGTGTTGTATATAAGCAGTGTATACACACGCCAGTCACCGAGAGAACTCGATTTATTTCTGAAGAGTCACGCATATAGCAGAAGTGGAAACTGTTTTCGAAATTTTCTTCTCCAGAGAGTTCAATCGTAATGAGAGCATAATATATTAGTCATCCACATACAAGCCTGTTTCGCTGTATCACAGCTCATCAGTGTGGCTAGACGCATCCACTTGCTTCTGGCCGGGATCGAAACTCGACCGATTTGGTGTATCTGAGTGAATACAGAACGAAGAAAAAACTTTTACAACGTCCAAAGCATTAATTTAAAACAGTGCTCGATATATAGAACTGTGAATATTTATTATAAATTATATTTTAGAACATGTACAGAATTTTTAAAAATATATATCCACGACAAATAGTACACTTGTTTCGACATTAAAACTTCAATGTCTCATCAGGCGGTATGTATAGGAAAGCCTCTTTTTATTGTATATATATATATATATATATATATATATATATATATATATATATACACGAGTGAAAAACTTTATTTGCGCAGTAATCTTTCTTCGACAAGGAAGATTTTTTTAAAATTAATGTTTGATTTAATTTTTCCAGTAATCTTACGTGTTTCCTTTTTGCTGGAAATAAGGAATGTAAAAATGTTCCATTATTTTCGACTTTTCCAAGCGCTTTCAGCCTTTTCACAGGCCATTTGCAAGGATGTTATTTTCCCGGTATATATATATATATATATATTCCCGGTACATATATATATATATATATATATATATATATATATATATATATATATATGTACTTGGGCATCAATCTTTCTTTTAGACATGTTTCGTTAAAAACAATCGTCAGGGAAGATTTTACTAATTTTTTATTTAGTTTTTCAGTTTTTCTTGCATGTTTCCTTTTTACTGGAAATCAGTCAGTCAAGTGTCATACGTGATACACGCCTGGGCGATCATGTCTGGAAAGAGACATTACTGACCAGGCAGAAAATTTTCCTGCAGTTGGTTGCCATTACTTTCTGTGGTAGACTGGTTGTCAACCAAGGCTATAGAACCGAATCTGTCCTGCTATTTAATCCATAGATGGAGGAAGAAGGCAATGGATTCATACCTTTTTAAGGCTATGTGCGCGTAAGTGAATGCAACAAATTCAACTGGAATTCGAACTCGGCTCTCTTGCTTCGAGCTGATATCCATTGCACCACAACGGTCATAAGGAGTGTAAAAAATGTTCCATAATCTTTTTTTCAAGCGCTTTCAGCCACTTCACTGGCCATTTTCAAGGATATTTTATATATATATACTAGCAGTATAGCCCGGCGTTGCTCGGGTTTAATGAAAGCTTTAAAACTAATCCATGGTCCTGGATCTCAAACTCTTTGGACGTTAGCACGAAAGACTAAAAAGTAATAGTTGTTTCCAGTTAAAACGAAACCGTAGACTGAAAGAAAAATGAATGGATGTAAGTCAAATTTTGATTTTCTGGTATCGATATGAAATAAGATTTTTCGTCGTAAACTGAATTTTGAAGGCTAAATAAGTCCTCTGAGTAAATGGTATCATGGCTGAGACTAAGAACTACAATTATACCTACTTAGAGCCAAACCCGAAGCAAAAACTAAAATAAAAAGGCTGAAAAATACAGACATGCAGGTAGATAAACAGACGCACACACAAACATCTTGACTTTTATATATATATATATTATCGATTTTCTGTACTATTGTAAGAACTGCAACCTTGAAACTTCTGAATATCGTTTCTTATGTCTTTGTCTATGAGTGTATGAAATTTGATTAAAATCGGACCACTCCTTCTATAACCAGATTTTTTCGATTATCGATATTGTGGGGACCTCGACACAAAACCTAGCTAAGAACACTCGCAGACGCTTATAGTACAGCTGTGTAAATTTTCAAGAAAATCGGTTCAGCCGTTTCGGAGTCTATAGGCAACGGACACACAAACACAGATACACACACACACACACACACACACACACACACACACACACACACACACACACACAGTTCCATTTATATAATTTATATATATATATATATATATATATATATATATATATATATATATACCAACAAGCAAAAACATCGATGTTGGTTTTTTACAATCATTTCATATTAATTTCAGTAAAAAATTTTTTCCTTTGAAAACGAATTAAAAATTTGGTTGGATTTTCATCAGACATTGTACAACAGCCACATTTTTTAAATGTCAGCAAAAGATATGCTTTGTATTATTGATTGATTCGTTTTAAGGACTTATCAACCCTTTGTAGGTCATTTAAAACCAGAAAATATTTTTAGATCGCGAGAAATTTCTTTTTGGGAAATAATAATAATTTGTGAAACTAATTAACCCATATCTTGGGGCAGAAGCGGTGGGTTCATACCTAAATCAGAACTTGATAAACAAAAAAAAAAAAAAAATACAATGTGGATATAAAGTGGGGATCAATTCTATATTACAATCAATATGTAAAATGATACCTCACTTTGTAGCGATAATAGTTTTTATATATTTTTATTCTAAGACATTGGTAATCAGGGTATAGCGATCCGTCTGGCAACACGACCTTTGAACTGGAAGTTTTGAGGATCGTGGAACCGCCTCTTAATTACTGTTGCTCCCAGGTTCACCATGACCCAGGGTAGTTGCGCTTTTTAAGGTCCCAGCTATGAGCAAATTGGGAACACCTCAATCTAGGATCAATAAACTATGAAAGTATAAAAATAGATTTTTATAGCAAAAATGACCAGCAATACATTTGACTCTTGTCATAACCTTCTTTGCAAAAATACCTCAAAGAAACCTTATCTACAAATTGATTTCTTACAAAGAATCAGTATTCTATTCATACGAATCTATCTTAAAAATATTGTCTGTATGAAATAACCCATTGAGGTTTTGATATGCCATAAAAAAAAAAAACATACCAATATAGTTAATAAAGTATATACTATACTACTACTAAAAACTTGAAGCAGTAACTTACATTATCACCGGTAATGATTGCCACAAGGAATACACAGGTGAAACCTCAAGAAATTTAAATAAAAGATTATATGAATAAAAAAGGGATTTTTACAAAAAACATTCAATGCAGTGATTGCTCACCGTAATGAGTCTGACTATAATTTTGATTAAAAAATGCTATTTAATGAAAAGAGAAAGAAATTTACTAAGGTAAAAATGTATAGAAAGTGCTTTAAGCCGTAAATAATTTACAGTAAATTTACATCCAGGTTCTTACAACCGTTAACCATGCTTGGCCGATGTTCTATTCTCTCAATTAGCGATATTTAAGGACAAAAAGGATAAGAGCATAACCAAGAGGAAACTATATTAAATTTTAGCCTATATATCTAAAACATATACAATGGAACCTGCCGTACGCGACCATCTTCGTCAGCGAGCACCTGTTGTTAACGACTGTTTTTCTATGCACGGACGATTTGCTAATGTTAACTGACCCTTAGTGAGTCACCACCTCCAAAATGCAACCAGCGACTAACATCAACGAATGAAAATCACTGATCAAGCGACTGCTTAAAAAAAAATCCATTTTGGTCGTACACTGCGAACTTCTAAATTAGGAGAAACTAAATGAGTAATCTATTTCATTTTGATTTGATCAAAGCCAGGAACACTTCCTCATTGTTTTGTTATTGTAGTGTTTTATCAAACTGTTATTTCTTGTTGAAATGTACATTCGCTGAGTTCACCTCACGGTCAAAGATCGGCTATTTTGCACAACATGTATTGCATTTGACATGTTCAAGGGATTTATCGCAGTCTCTGTACTGACTTGGATAAATTCAGGGATTGGAAAAATCACAATTATGTTCCTTTCTCAGATGTCTATCTCTTTTGCTCCTCTATTTTTTTGTGTATCTATCTACTATATTTCTATCTATATCTATCTCTCTGTTTTTCTACATCCACCCACGATCTCTGTCAGTTTTTTGTATGTCTTTTTTTCTCCATGTATTATCGCAGATTCTCTTTTGCTATCAATCACTTCTAAGAAAAAAACTGAAACCGTACACTTTTTTAAAAGTCCACTTAATAAATATCTTTTGTGAATAAATATTTTGGTTCCTTGTTGACCGTTGAAAACTAAGTCTTTTGAAATTTTAAAATGAATCATACTGAATCTTCTTATTTATTAATTACCAGATTCAGTCAGTCAGTTAAGGGCCATACGTGATATACGCTTGGGCGATCATGTCTCGAAAGAGACATGACTGACTGGGCAGAAGATTATCCCGTAGTCGGTTGCCATTGTTTTCTGCGGTAGATTGGTTGCCATCCAAGGCTATAGAACCCAATCTGTCCTGCTATTTAACTCATAGCTGATGGGAGAAAAGATAGATTATATTACATTATTATATTAATTATAATTAGTGGGGGATCAGTTTATTACTTCATAACAATAGAAAACCGACCCCCCACTTTATGACCAGTAGAAGACTTAATCATAGTTCCAACTATTATATTGAGTCAGTCAGTTAAGTGCCATACGTGATACACGCTTGGGCGATCATGTCTCGAAAGATACATGACTGAGTGGGCAGAAGATTATCCCGCAGTAGGTTGCCATTGCTTTCTGCGGTAGACTGGTTGCCGACCAAGGCTATAGAACCCAATCTGTCCTGCTATTTAACCCATAACTGGAAGGAAGAGACGGATTAATACCTTTCCCAAGGGTATGTGCGCGTAAGTGAATACAATGGATTCAACTGGAATTCGAACTCGGCTCCATGTACATTCTGATTAGTGGAATATACGTTCCTGGCTTAAATAGGTCATGACTATGAGCCTCTAGTGAACAACCACCAGTAGGAGTGGTCACATACGACAGGTTTCACTGTATTAAAAAAATAATTTAAATCTAAAGCACCAACAACCTGGGAAGTGTAAAACAAATTTTAAATGAAATTTGACTAAATGCAGAGTTGTTCCCCTTTACACATTGCATATTTAACAGAAAAATCAGTCAGTCAGTAAAGTGCCATATGTGATATACGCTTTGGGCGATCGTGTCGTAACTGACTGGGAAGACTCTATTCCCGCAGTAGGTTGCCATTATTTTCTGTGGTAGGCTAGTTACATAGAAAGAAGAAACTGTCAGCATAGGACTTATAATAATAATAATAATAATAGAAGAAGAAAACATAATTAAGGAGAGAGAACAATAAAAGAACAGGAATTAAGAAGACAGAAGATAACGACTGATACTGCATTTAAATATTTGAAGATCAAAGTTGATAGGAAAGCAAGAAGCTGGAAGAGAGTCAGATAAGTGAGAAATTTGAAAAAATAAACTGTTAGCATAAAACTTATGGTTATGATGAGACTTAGTTGAGACTGGATAATGCAAGAACAAGAATTACGAAGACAAAGATAACGATTGACTTTGTTTTTAAATCTTTGAAGATCAAAGTTGATTGGAAAGCAAGAAGCCAAAAGAGTTCCACAAGCGAGAGAAGAAACTATTAGCATAGGACTTATAATAATATGAGAAGAAGAAAACATAATTAAGGAGGGAGAACAATAAAAGAACAGGAATTAAGAAGACAGAAGATAACGATTGACATTGCATTTAAATCTTTGAAGATCAAATTTGAGTGGAAAGCAAGAAGCCGGAATAGAGTTCCACAAGCAAGAGAAGAAACTGTTAGCATAGGACTTATAATAATATGAGAAGAAGAAAACATAATTAAGGAGGGAGAACAATAAAAGAACAGGAATTAAGAAGACAGAAGATAACGATTGACATTGCATTTAAATTTTTGGCGATCAAAGTTGAAAGGGAAGCAAGAAGCCCAAAAAAGAATTTTACAAGCGAGAGAAGAAACTGTTAGCATAGGACTTACAGTTACATGTAGCTGTTCCAACTCTGAAAGACAAGTGCGATAGCAGAAACTATGCTTGGAAGTTGAAGAGAAATCATTAAAAAAATTATGTAAGAAAAACTGTAGCTGAAGTTTGATTGCGATAAATTGTTATGACCTTATACCAGACTTGCAAATCCTCTGTAAGTATAAATTGTATTATTGAAAATACTGGACATAATTTTGCACTGAAGAATTCAGAATCACAATACGTTTTTGAAGAATCAATTCCTTTGCTTAAATCCAGATCAGCTGATGCAAACCCTAACGTCACTATCCTATGAGCCACATTTCAACCCCATGCAGCAACAACAATAAAAATCAATGATTCGTTATTCGTCCGCCGTTCATTTCGTTCCTCTGTCTTTCTCTAATTTTTTTTTTTGTTTCTTTATCGTTAGAAATAGCGTCTCTAGTTGTTTGCAGAGAGGGAGAGAGATGAACGTGGTTTTGCTTTCTACAGTGACATTCCGATCCCCACGGGTAGCAGAAGAAGAAAGAGAGGGAAAAAGAACAGTTCTGGGTTTATTTATCAGAACTAAAAGAGGAACCTTTGTTTGGCAAATGAACAAATGGCAAGGGTTTTGATTAAAGACTGTGTTGTTCCATTTTTTAATGGAGAAAACCAGTCTATATAGACATGGAAATCAACAGTGAACATCCTGGCCTTTATCTGGGTTCGAAACTGGAAACTAGCACTTACAAGAAACAAGAACAAGCACGTAACTATCTCAGATAATAATAATAGCAATAATAAATTCACTCTATTATAACAAAAGCTGTTATATATATATATATATATATATATATATATATATATATATATATATAAATCAAATCACAAATCAAATTTAAAATTATACTAAAACAGACTAACATACATAATAAAAAGTTCAAAGAAAACGGCTGAATTCCCTTCATTTTAACATCTCGTGATTTTGCACAACACATGAAGGAATTCTAAAACAGACTAACATACATAATAAAAAGTTTCAAAGAAAACGTTTGAATTCCTTTCATTTTAATATCTCGTGACTTTGCACGACACATGAAGGAATTCTAAAAACTAAAATATTCTGTTAATCTTTTGAAATGAGTTGTGAGCGTCTTTGTGGTTGCCAACACTGTTTGTTTATAGATACGTAAGTTAGAATAAAGCTCATATATATATATATATATATATATATATATATATTCGAGTTAAGTTAAATCTTCAAACAAGACAGAACATCTAAATCAATAAAAGAACCATGTTTCTTTTGTCTTCAAGAAAAAATTGAAATCATTAAATACATGAATAGTAACAGGCTTTTAAACCAGAGGCACGAAACCACGGTAAACTGCAAACATATTAAAGAACTAACCATGCTAAAAATACTATAAAAGCCAAAGTTAGGGCCCCTTACAGACGATAAACCTTTATAATATCAACAACACTCTTACATCAAATTTTACCTATTCCATAACACCAACTGTGTTCTATTTAAAATTTTTATAGAAAAAGTGATTTCCTAAATTTAAAATTGAGGTCAAATTCACAAAATTAGATTAATTATAAAAACTGAGTTTAAATAAAAAAAAATAGTGTATAGTTGTACAATTAAATAAGAAAGAGAGGTCCAATAAATGGTAACTACTACCCACAACTCATCGCATCTAATCTTATTCTTCCCCACCCTTACACTTCCTTACTCTCCCTTTCACTAAACCCGAAGGAAAAAAAATCCAGACACTACGCCATAAAAAGCTATACAATATCTTAATGTTAAATCTGTCTACAAAATTCCCGACAAGTTCATTAATCAACTCTATCACCCACAAACTTCCATTTTTAAAAATTCTAACGGACAATTTACAAGACTTATTCCCTTATCAATAACCCCCACCTACATCCCACACACAATTCGCCAAAAATAAGAAAAGAGACTTTCTATTCCTTTCCACACCACCTGAGGAGACATTGTCATATCAATGTCAAAACAAAATGTACACTTTGTAGTGGATAAAAATTTGTACATGTTCTAAACTATAATATATATATATATATATATATATATATATATATATATATATATATATATATAAACTTATTTATAAATGGAACTTTGTCTCTGTGTGTGTGTGTGTGCATGTGTCTGTGTGTGTCCGTTACCAATAGACTTCAAAATGGCTGAACCGATTTTCTTGAAAATTTACACAGTTGTACTATAAGCATCTGCGAGTGTTCTTAGCTAGGTTTTGTGTCGAGGTACGCCCGATAAATATCGAAAATCGATAATCGAAAAAATCGGGTTATAGAAGGAGTGGTTCAATTTTAATCAAATTCGATACACTCACAGACAAAGACATAAGAAACGATATTCAGAAGTTTCAAGGTTGCAGTTCTTACAATAGTGCAGAAAATCGATAATATATAAAAGGCAAGATGTTTGTGTGTGTGTCTGTTTATCTGTCTGTATGTCCTTTATACAAATCCACAATTTTTATCCGATTCTCACCAAACTTCACACAAATATTTTTAGGCTGAGCCTGAGCTCCAGGACCATGGACTAGCTTTAAAGCTTTCATTACACCCGAGCAACACCGGGCTATACTACTAGTATATATATATATATATATATATATATATATATCCAACTACCACTCCTTAATTTTCTAAATAACCACGAATTAATTTTATATTTTAAAAATAAATCATTTTCACCATTTATTTTAACATATCACGTGAAGAAGAACGGTGTTGTTTTGAAACATGAAAATTTTTGTCTAGTGATATTATGCTTTTATAAACCATTGTAATAAAAATATTAAGTTCTACTTTGTATTGAGCACTCTTTATAAAAGTAAATGCTTGAACAGTGGGTTTTAATCTACGTGTTCTTTCACTTTTTGATATATATATATATATATATATATATATATATATATATATATATATATATATCTGCCTCCTTCTACCGAGCGCCCATAGCTCAGAGGTAGAATCGCCGACTGACGCCAATGCTGTCGGGTTTCAATCCTGGGTAAAAAGAAGTCTATATATATATATATATATATATATATATATATATATATATATATATATATATATCCGCAGACAGATCTGTTTCGCAGCTCATCAGTATCGCTAGACTGCCGACTGCTTTTCGAAATGTGAGCAATGATGAGGTTTGGGAAAGGATGGAAACAAAAAGGAAATTAATACAGAGCATCAGAAAAAGACTTGAAACAGCTGAAATGGGGTTCTACAGAAGGATGCTGCGGATATCATGGATCGAGCATGTGAGCAATGATGAGATTTTGGAAAGGATGGAAACGCAAAGGAAATTAATACCGAGCATCAGGAAGAGACAGCTAACGTTCCTGGGACATGTAATGAGGAAGGAGGGCTTGGAGAACCTGATACTAACAAGCCAGATAGAGGGAAAAAGAGACAGAGTAAAGCCGCGGATAACATATTTGAAAGACCTGATCAGGTGGATGATGGAATGAGGGTTGCATGGTGCAACAGGAGAAAGCTTGCTAAGAGTCACCAGGGATAGAGAGACATGGAAAGCCATGATTGCTTACTTCCTGAAAGGACAAGACACATAAAAGAATTTTTTCTAATTCTAAGTAATGTAAATTTTCTGTCCTTTTTTATAAATACTGTCATGGTCATGGAAACTAATTAGGACTTCATAGAGACTCTGAGGTATTATGGTGGCTGTAGTGAGAATGGTAAGCAAGAATGTGTTGTTTTGACGTAAGGAATACCGTGGGATGTTTGGGTAAGTGTGGCTAAGTTTTAAGATATGACAGATTGAATATCAGCTTTCCCCCATCCCCCCACCCTTAGCCTTGTGTCATTTTTGTATTACTCAAAATAAATATTACTTTTGGTCCTGGGCATGACTGTAAAATGCATCCGGTAGCAAGGCCTTCTGATTTGGAGGTTGTGAGGAGCATGGAACCACCTCTTCATTGCAGGTGAATGACAGAACAGTTGTTTTGTTTTATGGCATATCAACCTCGGCGGGTCATTTATTGCCAACTAAATTTTATTTATTTATTGCTGGTAATATCTTTTTCTTTCAACAATTTATTGTTGTTTTTATATAAGTTTTGTGTCTAGTAATACTTTTTTCTTTTCGAGTATCAAGATTCTTTGGGATTGTTTTTAAGGGCAGGATCCCCAAGTTCTACCCTGTTATTTAACCCATAACTGGAGTGAAGGGACAGATTAATACTTTTTCCAAGGGTACTAGTGCTTAAGTGAATGCAGGGTATTCAACTGGAATTCGAATTCGGCTCACCGATTTCTCTTTCCGAGCCGATATCTACTGCCCCACAACGAACATCTGTCGCTTACAGTACCTGGTATTTCCAACTGATCACCCATCTAAATACTGACCAGGCTCAACGTTGCTTAACTTCGGTGATCGAGCGAGAACCGGTGTATGCAACGTGATATGTCCAGAAGCTGACAGAATGGAGGTTGTGTGGTGTAATAGGAGAAAGCGTGCTAAGAGCCACCAGGGATAGGAAGACGTGGAAAGCCATGATCGCCTACGTCCTGAAAGGACAGAGCACGTATAAGAAGAAGAAGGTTCTGGCTTCAAATCCGCGATTATCTATCTTTAACTCTCTCTCTCTGTCTCTTTCTCTCTCCCTGTTTTTTTTTAATGTACTTTTTATAACTAAAAGTTGGTGATGTGCGTTAAGATTTAATTCCGAAAATTCAGTTAAGAGAATAAAACAGTTTGAAAAGCACTGCCGTGGGAGCTCCAATCACACCGAATCACAGTTGTGGACTATTTGGGTAAGTGCCTGGACAACTCTCACTCACACGACTGCAGAATTTTGTGACCTCAATGCTTCATACTTTGTGTTATTAAGGCGGAAATGAAAAGCTACAAGTTTCTTTCGCCTTTTTGTTCATTTCAATTCAAAAGGCGGAGAAAACAATGGCGGAGATCGAGAGAGAGAAAGAGGGAGGGAGAGACTAAAAGAGAGATATTGAGAGAACTAGAGGAGGCGTGATAAAATCAGAGGCAGAGAGAGAGACTGGTAAAACCAGAGGTGAAGAGAGAGAGAGAGAGAGACAAAACGGCTGATAAAACAAGAGGGATGGATTAAGAGAGAGAGAGAGAGTGAGAGAGAGAGAGGGGGGAGAGAAAGAAAACGGCTGATAAAACCAGAGGGATGAATTACGAGAGAGACAGAAAGAGAGAGTGAGACTGATAAAAATAGAGTTGGGGAGAGAGAGAAACATAGAGAGAAAGAAAACTAGAAACAAAAAAAGAGAAAATCTGATAAAACAGAGGGGAGAATATATATATATATATATATATATATATATATATAGAGAGAGAGAGAGAGAGAGAGAGAGACTGATAAAACAGAGGCGGAAAGCGACAGAGGGAGAGAGAGAATGACTGACAGAGACTAAGAAAACCAAGAGGCGGGACAGAGAGAAAGATTGATAAACCCAGAGGCAGAGAGGGAGACTGATTAAACTAGAGGCTGAAAGAGAGACAGAGAGAGACTGATTAAACTAGAGGCTGAGAGAGACAGAGAAAGAAACAGAAAACTAGAGAGAGAGAGAGAGACTGATAAAAACAGAAGCGAAAAGAGAGAGCGAGAAAATGAGAGAAAGAGAACTGGAAACGAAGAGAGAGAGAGAGAGAGAGAAAGAGAGACTAATAAAACTGGAGCGCTGAGCGAGAGTAAGACACAGACGGACAGAGAGGCAGACAGAGACTGGGAAAACTGTAACAGAGAGAGAGAGAGAGAGAGAGAGAGAGAGAAGGAGGGAGTGACTGATAAAACCAGAGACTGAGAAAGCTAGATAGAGCGAGAGAAAGAGAGAAGTAGAGAGAGAGAGAGAGAGAGAGAGAGAGAGAGAGAGCGAGAGAGTGATAAAACCAGAGGTTGAAAGAGAGAGAGAAAGAAGGGAGAGAAGCAGTGAACTAGAGATGGAGAGAAATGGAGAAACAGAAAACTAGAGACGGGGAGAGAGAGAGAGAGAGAGTGAGAGAGAGCAAGGGAGACAGAAAACTAGAAACAAAGACATAAAAACTAATAAAACTAGAGACGAGGAGTGAGAGAAAGAGAGAGAGAGAGAGAGAGAGAGAGAGAGAGAGAGAGAGAGAGAGAGAGAGAGACGAGAAAAACCAGAAGCGAAGAGAGAGGGAAAGGGAGAGGAAACTAGAAGCGAAGAGAGAGAGAGAGAGAGAAAGAGAGAGTGAGTGAGAGAGAATACCAGAAGGGAAGAGAGAGAGAGAGAGAAAAGAGGAAAGAGAGAGAGAGAAAACCAGAAGGGAAGAGTGAGAGAGAGAGAGAGAGAGACAGAGACAGAGACTGAGAAAACCTGAGGTGGAATGAAAGAGTGTGAGAGAGTAAATGAGAAAATCAGAGGGAGTAAAACGAACAATTGTGAAAGAGAGTTGTATGAATGAGATATTTAAATGATATAATTTAATCACGTGGAAATGTTATCGCATTTTCGCAGTCATTAATATCTTCACCATGTCATATTTATTACACAGTTTATCTAATTATTCAAGTCTGTTGTTCGTCAGACACATTTCAAATCCAAATAATCAACCTTCATCCTAACATTTGATCGTCAAACAAGAGAATGACTAACATTAACAGTTCTAGAATTTAGTATCACTCTTTTCCGAATAAAAATAAAAAAAAAACACGGAAAAAATATTTTATATACATATATGCGTGTGTGCTGCATATTTAATTGACAAACAGAAACATTTTTAAAAGTTTCGAATTGTCGGTTTACCAACTGCATATTGGGCGGCATTGCAGATCATTTACAGTCTCTGGAAGAATGGTAGACTTTGAAAAAACAGTAACTACTCTAGCATCTACGCATCGTTCATTCAGTAATGAATTAGAACACTCTTAGCTACTGGCGTATGTTTACATGGTATATCACACGCTAAAAGCCTGCCTACTTCTACCGAGCGCCCATAGATCAGAGGTAGAATCGCCGACTGATGACAATTCGGTCGGGTTTCAATCCTGGCTAAAAACAATCGGATGTCTAACGGTACTGATTACCTGTGATACAGCGAAACAGATCTGTCTCCAGATGATTATATATATATATATATATATATATATATATATATATATATATATATATATATATATTATTATTATTATTATTATTATTATTATTATTAAAATGCACCTTAAAGTACCGATTCCAGGTGCGTCGTCAGTGTTGTTGCTCCCATGTCATTAGACGTTTCAGGTCTCAATAAACACCAGACTTCTTCGATGGGCGAACCAACCGAATATGATCAGTATTCGGCTCGCACCCAGAAAGAAAAAAATTGCTACTAGCTTCAGGACGTGCATTATATATAAGTTTCCCAGAAAAGGTAATTAATCAAGGCTTCACTTGGGCTATTCGATGTTATAGATCGGGTATGCTTGGTTGTACTGGTAGTCTCGTGTTTTTTGTAGTACTTTTGGGCCACTCATTAGCTCTATCTATCCACAACTACCTGGTGGCCTTCTCGACGGATTCCAAGATCATTTGAATCGCCCGCCTTCTTTTTTGTCCAGTTATCCCTAGTCTAGTAAGGGCTCGTATCATTGACTTTCTTGCGAACCCCCTACTGCCGATCTCGACTGGGAAACAATGAGTACGCCATCCTTTAGTTCTACACTCGTCTAAGAGCCCTTGATATTTGCTGTACTTCCTCTCAAATGCCTCTTGTATGTGCTCCTCCCATGGGACCGTTAACTCCAGCAAAATAATCTGTTTTGTGGCGTCCGAATAAACGATTATGTCTGGACGATGTTTGAAGGACGATATATGTGGAGGGAATTTTAATTGTTTCCCAAGATCGACTCGCATCTGCCAATCTGACGCGGACGATAACAGGGAATGAGATCCTGCAACCTCCTTACTCGGCTTTGCACCCGCTTTAACGAAGCGGATCGCTCTTTTTTCTGGGATGATTTTATTGTTCTGCAAAGCTTCAGCAATAATGAGCGCTGTAGGCTCTAAAACCTTGTCATGACGCCACCGATAGCACCCGTCCGTCAGAGCAGTTCCGCACCCGCTCAATATGTGTTGCAGTGATCCCCACCCAGAGCACAAGGAACACTTCGGTGAATCTATTTTTCCCCATACGTGAAGGTTAGTTGCGCTTGGTAATACGTCGTACACCATCTGAACCAGGAATCTAGATCGGCTGAAGTCAGTGTTCCAAAGATCTGACCACGACACTTTTCGCCGATCTACACCATCACACCTGGTCCACGCACCCTGCTGGCTATAACCCGCCATTTTAGTCACCCGCTTTGCCTCCATCACCTCTCTTACTTCGTTTAGTATAAGGTGTTGGCGCTCCTTCCTGGTGACTTTTTCGAATCTGTGCGAAGGAATTAGTCCCAGACCTGCTCTTCCATGTGCGACTGAACCGAATATACCATTTATCCCCAGGTTCCCTTCTGCGATAGCTAATTCCTTAGTTGCACTCCATCTTCTGTTCGTCTTAATCACAATTCCCGCTCCGCTACTTTAGGATTTTTGGAGCTTCTATACTGGTAAGCTTCCCTTGTCCGTGAAACCATGAACTCCTCGACCAGACCTCTGAAAGGCAGCTGGATGGCATTGGATGATCCATATAAAGCTGCGCTGCTTAAGCTCCGAGGAAATCCTAACCATCTACGGAGGAAACTGCTAGCTCTCCTCTCCAACGTCTCCACAGTGAAGATGGGAATGCTATATATCTGGAGTGGCCATAATGCTCGTGGGATCACACAATGATGGTATAACCAGGCTTTGAAGTGCTACTTTAGGATCTTTGGAGTTTCTATAGAGATAAACATATCGCATAATGATGATCCACGTATACTGTCTTAATATGTATAGGAAAACTACTAAAAAGTTGTAAGTTAAAAATGTTTTTTGACAGTATTTATTTATTTCTATTATATATATATATATAATTGGAGTAGATAGATCTTAATTGGAGTAGATAGATCTATCTATCGCTCGGTTCACACTCCACCCACGTCTATTGAACAGGTTAAGAGGCTCATCCCTTGTTCCCTGTTTAGGATGTGGTTTCCGGCTTTCTCTTTTCCAATCTTTTCACTATTACGTAGCCCCCTGCACATCAGTGGCGTTACCGCCTTGCTCGGGGTGATACGATTAAATATATATATATATATATATATATATATATATATATATATATAATAAAAATAAATAAATATATATATATATATATATATATATATATATATATATAATAGAAATAAATAAATATTGTCAAAAAACATTTTTAACTTACAACTTTTTAGTAGTTTTTCCTCTCTCTCTCTCTCTCTATATATATATATATATATATGAAATGAATTGCTTGAACATTATTTTTTATCGATACTCGTATTTAAGTAGATATTCTGTTTTTTATTAAACAGTATTATATATCTATATCTACCGGCCTGATTATTTACGATAAATGTTTATTACGAAAATGTGTGTCATCCGGCAGGATTCGAACCTGCGACCCCTATCTACTTAGGGAAAGCTACCATTTGATCTGGCAACGTCTTAGACCGCTCGACCACGAATAACCTCCTGTAGTAATAATTATTATCATTATTATTATTAAAAAATTAAATAATATATAAAGTTTTACAAATATTTTTAAAATCTTCAAAGAATTCCCCAATGAGTCCTGCGTTGAACAAATAAAACAAAAGTTAGCCATCAATATAAAATTTATTAAGATTTCATGGATTTATGTGAAGCGTGTATGTGTGTGGGAGGGTAACAGAGATAAAAATATTTTTATCAAGGTTTTTAAAAAATAATAATTTCAAAAATAATTTAATTAATTTGTGAATGAGTACTGACAGTTTCATTAAAATCCGACAATTATTTCATTTTTGCGAAAATTTCCAAATTAATGTGTTTGTCACCGAAAAAAGTGGGTGATACAATCATTACATTTCCATTGTGAAACAGTCGTAACGTTTCTTTAGCCGCTAACTCAAATCAAAACAAAACTTTCTGACAGAATTTCGAAAATGTTAGAAGGGATTAAAATTTTTTTAAAAATAATTTAAGTTACTTTAAAGGCTCCTGTGTCCATTGTAAACAGAAAAGACCAACTGAGTAATGGTCAAGGGTGTAGAGGCCAGAAGTTTCGTTATTTTACGACAACAGACCTACCTATTTTTACTATATTATACAGTACACACACACATATACGCACACACAATTACTCTACAACCACCAGCTTGAGCTGATACTGATATGATAATGCTATAAGCTCTCTCCTCCTATTCTCTCACTCTTTACTACTCTTCCGTTTGGCAAAGGTGAGCGAAGCCGATATCCAATGCACCACAACGCACATCCTTGCCATTCCTTCTTTACCTTCCTTTATTTTACTAAACGCATTGTGACAGTCTTCAAGGCCTAACCATATACTTAATATTCACAATGCTTCAAGCAAATTACAATACTTTAATAAATAAACGATCAGAACTCATCTCAAAATGCAGACCAGAGAAATTCTTTTGCTTCGTTACTTCAGAATTGAAAACTAAAAACGAACGAAAAAAAATAATGAAAACGAATAAAGAAGTAAAATAGAATAATCGAAATCAATTAGTAAACAAATTAAATAAATGAAAACAAATTAAGTAAATAAAAAACAAATTAACAGACAACGATGTACACATGAATTCAAGTAAACATAAAAATAGCAACAAATAATAAAGTAAATGTAAATAATGTGCGTTGTGGTACAGTGGATATCGGAACGAGAAGCCGGGGAGCCGAGTTCGAATTCCATTTAAACCCATTGTATTCACTTACGCGCAAATACCCTTGGGAAAGGTATTAATCCGTCTCTTACTTCCAGTTATGGGTTAAATAGCAGGACAGATTGGGTTCTATAGCCTTGGTCGGCAACCAGTCTACCGCAGAAAGCAATGGCAACCTACTGCGGGATAATCTTCTGCCCAGTCAGTCATGTCTCTTTTGAGACATGATCGCCCAAGCGTGTATCACGTATAGCACTTAACTGACTGAAATAATAAGCAAAAACCTTAACAAACAATAAAATATGACAAAATATTAAATAGCCACAAAGCTGCATTCGTGTCCAAAATTATTTCAACTCAAACATAAGATACGCAGACGACACAGTGTTGATTGCAGACACGGAAAAAAAAAACTGCAGGACCTCCCACAGAAGATAGCTGAAGTGAGTGACATGAAGGGACTACAAATAAACTGCAAGAAAACCGAATGCATGGTCATCAGCAAAAAGAGCAACCCAAAATGCCAAATACAAGTGGGGGATACTAAAATCAAGGTGGTACAAAATTTTAAATACCTGGGAAGTGTTCTAACAGAAGACGAAATGTGTAACACAGAAATTCGAAGGCGAATTGGAATGGCGAAAGACGCGTTCCAGAAGCTGAGTAGAGTATTAAGAGACAGGAAAATTTCACTAGAAACAAAGAAGAGAGTACTGGATTGCTATGTGATGTCAGTTCTTCAATATGGCAGCGAATGAAGGAAAGACTTGAAGCAAACGAAATGTAGATCTACAGAAGCATAATGGATATAAAGTGGGGGATCAATTCTATATTTCAATCAATATATAAACTGACCCCTCACTTTGTGGTCACAGCAGTTTCTATTACATTTATATTCCTGAGATCCAAAAGCACAAGAATTCATTCCAGAAGCAGAGTAGAGTATTAAGAGACAGGAAAATTTCACTAGAAACAAAGAAGAGAGTACTGGATTGCTATGTGATGTCTGTTTTTCAATATGGCAGTGAATGCTGGACAATATCAACAAAGATGAAGGAAAAACTTGAAGCAACTGAAATGTTGGTCTACAGAAGCATGCTGGATATAAAGTGAGGGATCAGTTCCATCTTACAATCAATATATAAACTGACCCCTCCCCACTTTGTGGCCACATCAGTTTCTATACATTTATATTCCTGAGATCCAAAAGCACAAGGATGCATTTCAAGAGCTGAGAAGAGTATTAAGAAATAGGACAATTTCACTAGAAACAAAGAAGAGAGAACTGGATTGCTATGTGTTGTCAGTTCTTCAATAAGGCAGTGAATGCTGGACATACGTTAAAGCATTTTATTTATCTTAAATACGTGGAATTTTAGAGTTAGTTAAAAGAGTGACATGAAGGGACTACAAATAAACTGCAAGAAAACTGAATGCATGGTCATCAGCAAAAAGGGCAGCCCAAAGTGCCAAATACAGGTGGGGGATACTAGAATCAGTCAAGTACAAAAATTTAAATACCGAGGAAGTGTTCGAAAAGGAGATGGAAAGTACGACACAGTAATTCAAAGGGGAATTGGGATGGCGCAGGACGCGTTCCAGAAGCTGAGTTGAGTATTAAGACATAAGAAACGTTCACTAGAAACAAAGAAGAGAGTGCTAGATTGCTATGTGATGTCAATTCTTCAATACGGCAGTGTATGTTGGACAATATCATCGAAGATGAAGGAACAACTTGAAACAGCGGAAATGTGGTTCTACAGAAAGATGCTGCGGATATCATGGACTGAGCGTGTGAGCAATGATGAGGTGTTGGAAAGAATGGCAACGAAAAGAAAATTAATAGTGAGCATCAGGAAGAGACAGCTGAAGTTCCTAGAAAATACAATGAAGAAAGAAGGCTTAGTGAACCTGATACTGACAGGCCAGATAGAGGCAAAAAAGACAGAGGAAAGCAGCGGATAACATATTTGAAGGGCCTGAGCAGGTGGATGACAGAATGGAGGTTGCGTGGTGTAACAGGAGAAAGAGTGCTAAGAGCCACCAGGGATAGGGAAAACCGAATGCATGGTCATCAGCAAAAAGGGCAGCCCAAAGTGCCAAATACAGGTGTGGGGATGTTAAAATCAAGCACGTACGAAAATTCAAATATCTGGGAAGTGTTCTAACTGAAAACGGAGAGTGCGACACAGAGATCCAAAGGCGAATTGGCGTGGCGAAGGACGCGTTCCAGAAGCTGAGTAAAGTATTAAAACACAGGAAACTTTCACTAGAAACAAAGAAGAGAGTACTGGATTGTTATGTGATGTCAGTTCTTCAATATGGCAGCGAATGTTGGACAATATCAACAAAGATGAAAAGAAAACTTGAAGCAGCTGAAATGTGGTTCTACAGAAGGATGCTGCGGATATCCTAGACCGAGCATGTCAGCAATGACGAGGTTTTGAAAATGAGGGAAACGAAAAGGAAATTAATATTGAGCATCAGGAAGAGACAACTAAAGTTCCTGGGACATGCAATGAGGAAGGAGGGCTTGGAGAACCTGATACTAACAGGCCAGATAGAGGGAAAAACAGACAGAGGAAAGCAGCGGATAACATATTTAAAAGGCCTGAGCAGGTAGATGACAGAACGGGGGCTGAAAGACGTTACAGGAGAAAGCGTGCTAAGAGGGATAGGGAGACGTGGAAGGCCATGATCGCCTACGTCATAAAGGGACAAGGTACATAAAAGAAAAAAAGAACCCTAAAGCACTTCCTCCCACTACCACTCCCTAATTTTCTAAATAACCATGAATTCCTCTTATATTTTAAAAATAAATCATTTTCACCATTTATTTTAACACTAGCAGTATAGTCCGGCGTTGCTCGGGTGTAATGAAAGCTTTAAAACTAATCCATGGTCCTGGAGCTCAGACTCTTTGGACGTTGGCACAAAAGACTAAAAAGCAATAGTTGTTTCCAGTTAAAGTAAAACCGTAGACTGAAAGAAAAATGAATGGATGTAAGTCAAATTTTGATTTCCTGGTATCGATATCAAATAAGTTTTTTTCGTCGTAAACTGAATTTTGAAGGCTAAATAAGTCCTCTGAGTAAATGGTATCATAGCTGAGACAAAGAACTACAATTATACCTACTTAGAGCCAAACCCGAAGCAAAAACTAAGATAAAAGGGCTGAAAAAAATACAGACATACAGGCTGATAAACAGACACACACACAAACATCTTGCCTTTTATATATATATGATCGATTTTCTGCACTATTGTAAGAACTGCAACCTTGAAACTTCTGAATATCGTTTCTTATGTCTATGAGTGCATCAAATTTGATTAAAATCGGACCACTATAACCCGATTTTTAAAATCAGACCATTATAACCTGATTTTTTCGATTATCTATTTTCGATATTTATCGGGGATACCTCGACACAAAGCCTAGCTAAGAACACTCGCAGACGTTTATAGCACAACTGTGTAAATTTTCAAGAAAATCGGTTCAGCCGTTTCGGAGTCTATAGGTAACGGACACACACAAATACAGGCACACTAACAGAGAAAGTTCCATTTATAAATAAGTTTAGATGAGATATTACTTGCTTTTTGTATGATACATTAAGTGTCCATAATGGTATTTGTGTTACTACACGTGTTTCGAGTCTAAAGTTGACTATATTCAGGCGAATAAACTTGTGACTTCATATATCGTAATCCGTTTGCTTTTCTGATGGCCAAGGTATCGTGTATAAATAGATAACTCAAGTTGTGACCAGGTCGGAGAGTTTAAGTGTGTGCTAGCTTGTTAGGTTTTTTTCACACTCGCACATTAACTTTATTCAAGTTAAACTACATACAAAATAGCTAGTTTTCGACATTTGATGCCCTACAAATGTTTATACATACATACATACATACATATATATATATATATATATATATATATATATAATCATATCGCCCCAAGCAAGGCATTTTACTGCCACTGTTTTGCGGGGGGGGTTACATAGGAGAAAAGTTATGAGAAAGAGTGACAGGTTATAAGGGGTATCAGGAAGTGAGTAAGACAAGGATGAGAATACTGATGAGAATGAAGTGGACGGACGAAGGAGAATGAGAGAGAGGATGCAGGTTAGTGAGATAGGAGATGACTATTGACTTTACACTTAAATTCTTGGAGATTGTAGCTGTCGGGAAAGCAAGTAAATGGAAGGGAATTCCACAGGCGAGAAGTGCGAGATGGAGTAGAATTTGCGTTTACAAATTATTGGTTTCAAAGTAAACTGTGGGACCTATTTGCTAATATTGTTGCTTGAGTAAATTTATATATAGGGGGCACCAGTGAGCTAAGTTCATCGGAGCAGAAGCCGTGAAAGTACTTGTAAAAGAGACACAATATAAATCTACCATCTAATATCTAAATCTAAACTTATTTATAAATGGAACTTTGTCTGTCTGTGTGTGTGTGTTCGTTACCTATAGACTCCAAAATGGCTGAACCGGTTTTTTTGAAAATTTACACAGTTGTACTATAAGCATCTGCGAGTGTTCTTAGCTAGGTTTTGTGTCGAGGTATCCCCAATAAATATCGATAATTGAAAAAATCAGGTTATAGAAGGATTTGTCCGATTTTAATCAAATTTGATACACTCATTGACAAAGACATAAGAAACGATATTCAGAAGTTTCAAGGTTGCAGTTCTTACAATAGTGCAGAAAATCGATTATATATATATATATATATATATGTAAAAGGCAAGATGTTTGTGTGTGTGTCTGTTTATCTGTCTGTATATCCTTTATACAAATCCACAATTTTTATCCGATTCTTACCAAACTTCACACAAATATTCTTTAGGCTGAGTCTGAGCTCCAGGCCCATGGATTAGTTTTAAAGCTTTCATTAAACCCGAGCAACGCCGGGCTATACTGCTAGTATATATATATATATATATATATGTGTGTGTGTGTGTGTGTGTGTGTGTGTGCGCGCGTGCGCGCGCGAGATTGGTAAATTGTCGAAATTATTTTATTAGACGCGATTGGTAAATTGTCGCAATTATTTTATTAGACGCGATTGGTAAATTGTCGCAATTATTTTATTATTTCAAATATTCTTTAGGCTGGATCTGAGCTCCAGGACCAGGGGTTAGTTTTAAAGCTATACTTCTAGTATCTAAATAGATTAGATGGTAGATTTATATCTAAATAGATATAAATCTTCCCATCCGTCCGTGTATTGAATACTGCTGCCACATCTGGTCGGGTGCCCCTGTTATTCGCCTCCAGAAACTGAAATGTCACCGATACCGACTTAGCAGCTCGGTTGCAGTCGCTATCTCACCGACGTGACGTGGCTTCCCTGTGCTTCTTCTTTTAATACTTTCATGGCTTCTGCTCCAATGAACTTAGCTCACTGGTGCCCCGTATGTATAAATTTACACGAGCTACTAGACTAGCAACTAGGTCCCACCCTTTTACAGTGAAACCGATAAAATGTAACCGTAATTTCAACTCTAATAGCTTCTTTTCTTGCACTTTTCCACTGTGGAATTCCCTTCCGTTTACTTTCTTTCCCGGCAGCTACAATCTCTAGGAATTTATATTTAAGGTCCATAGACATCTCCTATCTCACTAACTCGTATCCATTCTCTCAAGCTCTTTTCTTCATCTATTCCACCCCCATTCTCGCTATTCTCATCCATCTATTGCCCTCCTCCTGACATTTCCTATCACTAACCCCTCTTTCTCATCACTTTCCCCTGTGTAACCCCCTGCTCAACAGTGACAGTAAAATGCCTTGCTTGGAGTGAAATGATTTTTTAAAAAAATGCCGTTAAACAAAAACAACCTGCCGAATAATAATAATAATAATAATATCAAAACACAAGGATCTTGAAATCGAAATCTCAATAATGTGGCAGATGCAGATATATATATTTTTTAATCGTATCACCCCCGAGCAAGATCACCCCGAGCAAGGCGGTAACGCCACTGATGTGCAGGGGGCTACGTAATAGTGAAAAAACTGGAAAAGAGAAAGCCAGAAACCACATCCTAAACAGGGAACAAGGGATGAGCCTCTTAACCTGTTCAATAGACGTGGGTGGAGTGTGAACCGGGCGATAGATAGATCTATCTATTCCAATTGAAAAAAAAGTGAGAAGATTGGAAAAGAGAAAGCCGGGGAACCACATCCTAAACAGGGAACAAGGGATGAGCCTCTTCACCTGTGGAGTGTGAACCGGGCGATAGACCAATAATTGCAATTGTAATCGGAGCCTTCGGATTGATTGGAAAAGGTTCTGATCGACCCATTGAAGGGTTCCCTTGTAGCTCAAGCCTTGGAGAAATACCAAAATTGTGCTCACAAGTCACAACTACAGCCCATGAAACGCTTTCCTTTATCTCTGTGAAATAGGTGTATCGCCCGGTTCACACTCCACCCACGTTTATTGAACAAGTGAAGAGGCTCATCCCTTGTTCCCTGTTTAGAATGTGAAGAGGCTCATCTCTTGTTCCCTGTTTAGGATGTGGTTTCCGGTTTTCTCTTTTCCAATCTTTTCACTCTTACGTAGCCCCCTGCGCATCAGTGGCGTTACCGCCTTGCTCGGGGTGATATGATTAAATATATATATATATGTGTGTGTGTGTGATCTTTAGTGTATTTTTTCTCTCAAAATATGCTCAGTGGAAAATGTCATGATATAATTTCTGATCCTAGTTCTGTGGTTGGGACCCGGAAAGAAATGGGTACTCATCAGAAATGATTAGAAATAATAATAATAATAATAATAATAATAATAATAATAATAATAAAATAGAAAAAATAGAAAAATTGAAGCAAACAGGCCAGACATTATTGTTAAAAACCAGACAGAAAAAACTTGTCTATTAATTGATATGGCTTGTCCAGCGGATTGTAACATAGCAACCAAGGAATTTGAAAAACTGTCAAAATATAAAGACCTGGAAATTGAAATAGAAAACATGTGGAAATTGAAAACAAGAGTTGTGCCAGTGATAGTAGGTGCACTTGGAATGATAAAAATGGAACAAAACAACACATTGAAAGAATCCCTGGAAACCCCAGCTTAAGAGATATACAAAAAATTGTCTTGTTAAGTACAGCCCACACACTAAGGAGAACTTTGTCTATGTAACGCTAGGGATGTTAGGGGAGATAGAAAAAAACATGAAATGGAGCCATAACAACACGCCACGACCTGCCTTAGGTCTTCCCGCAGACTTGGTTGGTAGTGCGACCATAGCAGAAATCGAAATATGATGAAAAAAATGGCATAAATAATAATAATAGTAGTAGTAGTTTTTGTATCTAGTTTCGTTTTCATTTACTGTGAAACTGCTTACTTCTCTTCTTCATCCTCTTTGTTAAATCCCTCCCGCCTCCACTTTGCTGCTGCTGCTGCAGTTATTTAGTAGTTGTATTCGTCAACAAAACTGATCAGCTCAACTTCTAATATATTATTTAGTTTTGTTGCGATATAGGGAACAATATACTTCGAGTTTTAAAAAAAAAGCAGTGAATGTTAGATCGATATTTTAAGATCTTTTTCACCCGATTCTTTTTGTGGGGTCATCGTCAGTAGAGAAAGAATAACGCTCTTTAACCGTAATACACTGTCAACTGCAACCCTGATTCATCTTCAGGTAAGAAAACAGACACTGATTTTTAAAATTGTATATTATTTTATTAGTTTTCTAGATTTATATGGACGCATTCAGTTCGTGGCTGCATTTAAATTCTAAAAATATCTCATTTTACGGATATTTTAATTTAAAAATTAAAAACTTAAACGAGATAAAAAAAAAGAGTTATTTTTGAAGTTTTTCCTGTGTCTTTTTAATTTTTAATTTTACAAGAATATAATCACGGAATCAGTCACCTGACCGAACAACCACTTTGACCTATGATCGATCAACATTATTTTTTCCTTGATAATCTTAAAATTAGTTATAATTTAATTTTTTAATTAAATTCGTTTTATCTTTAATATTTATTTCTTGAATTTAGAAAAAAAATTAAATCAGTGTATATTTTTTTTCGCTGTATGAAGCGAGGCAAAATGACCTTTTAAAACGGATTTTTTTAATCTGTTTATCCATTTCAAATGAATTAAAACTCATTTATTTTTGTTTTATCCAAGTGAAAAACTCAAATGTCGATTTTAAAAAAATATGTTTATGCATTTTTCTTTATGTTTGGTCTGAAAGGGCGCGATTTCTTGAATGATGCGTGGGTGGCGAAATACCGATTCTCTCTCTCTCTCTCTCTCTCTCTCTATCTATCTATCTATCTATCTATCTATCTATCTATCTATCTATCTCTCTCTCTCTCTCTATCTCTCTCCTTCTTTCCAAAAGCGGACACATAATTTATTATCAGTATATAACATGTGAGATTGAGAACATGGGCGATTTGTCCGAATTTGAGCAAATTTGCCTCTTTATCACCGGTGACATCGTTCAGGGTTAGGGTTAAAACTTGGAATCAACTTCCAAAAATTAAAATAAAATAAAAAAGGCACGGTATTTTAAAAATTCCTACTGAAATATTTATTTCAAATTTTTAAAGAAAATATAAAATATTTATTTAAAGGTTTACCGTATAAGTGCGATACGTGATTTGGGTGATCATGTCTCGAAAGTGACATGACTTACTGGGTAGTTTGCCATTACTTTCTGCAGTAGACTGGTTGCCAAACAAAATCATAGTAACTTAATGTGGCCGGCTATTTAATCCATAACTAGAAGGAGAACAGATATATTAAATTATATTATATTTTAAAGTAGTAATTAGTGGGGGATCAGTTTATTACTTTATAACAATAGAAAACAGATCCCCCACTTTAGGTCTAAACGAGGACTTAATTGTATTCGTTTCTAATTATATTAATTTGTACTAATTCTAGTGGGATCAGTTTATTACTTCATGACAATAGAAAGACAATCCCCCACTTTATTCCCACTAGAAGCTTTAATTATCTTTCCAGTTATTATATTCAGACGGTCAGTTAAGTGACATACGTGATACACGCTTGGGTGATCATGTCTCTTTCAAGATATACATACATATATATATATATATATATATATATATATATATATATATATTGTCATCCGCAGACAGATATGTTTCGCTGTATCACAGCTCATCAGTACGGTTAGACTCCGATTGCTCCCTCACCCAGGCTCGAAACCCGACCGAACTGGCGTCAGTCGGCGACTCTACCCCTGGGCCACGGTGAAAGAAGGCAGTCTTTTTTAGCGCATATCATATTACGCGCCCAGCAGCCAGAGTGCTCCAATTCATTTTTAATGAATGAGTGATGCGTTCACGCTAGAGTGGCTACTGTTTTTCAAAGTCTACCCCTCCTCCAGAGTGCTTAATAAGTGTGAGAGCGTAAATAATGTTATCATATATATATTATAAGTAAATGGAAACAAAGAGACTACACGCACAAATCATCCTTTACATACAAATACGTGCCCAGCACAAAGCTTTCTAAACATATATGAGAGTTTAAAAAACAAAATTACACCAAAAATATATTTGAAAATATGAAAAGAGCATCAGCTTACAATCAGTTAGTTCATTGCCATACGTGATACACGCTTGGGCGATGATATCTTGAAAGATACATGACGGACTGGGCAGAAGATTTTCCCGCAGTAGGTTGCCATTACTTTATGCAGTAGACTGGTTGCCAACCAAGGTTATAGAACCAAATCTGTCATATTATTTGACCCATAGCTGGATTAATACATTTCCCAAGTGTATTTGTGCGTAAGTGAATGCAACGAATGTTAACTGGATTTCTCGTTCCGAGCCGATATCCCCTGCACCACATTGCACATTGAGTTAATGAAACCAAAAAAAGAAATTAATACTTAACATCAGGAAGAGACAGTTTGAATGTTTGAGGCACTTAATGAGGAAGGAGGGCTTGGAAAATTTGATACTCACGGGACAGATAGAGAACAAGAGGGACAGAGGAAACAACGCATGGTATACTTAATGAGCTTGAGTCAATGGATGACGGAACAGGACTTGGAAGAAATAACAGAAAGACAAAGTTTATTTAGAGCTACAAAAGAGAGGAAGTTGTGGAGAGGCATAATCTTCTACTTCCAGCGTATATTGAAGAAAGATAAATAAAAGAAAACAAAGAGATACATAGTAGAAAAAATGCCAGTGTATTCGGTTTTTCAGTTAGTCAGTTAAGTGCCATACGTGATATACACGCATGGGCGATCATGTCTCGAAATTATCCCGCAGTAGGTTGCCATTGCTTTCTGCGGTAGACTGGTTGACAGCCAAAGCTATAGTACCCAATCTGTCCTGTTATTTAACCCATTACTGGAGGGAATAGACGGATTAATACCTTTCGCAAGAGTATTTATGTAGATGTGCGTTGTGGTGCAGTGGATATCGATTCGGAACGACAAATCGGGGTGCCGAGTTCGAATTCCAGTTGAATTCCTTTCATTAACTTACGTGATTTGCGCCCGAGGTTATCAAATTTAGGTTTGCTATATTAGGGTTTTGGTTATATGTAGGAATTCTAAGACCGGCCATGTTTGTTTTTTTTATTTTATTGTTCTCTTCCTCCCTTGCTAACTGGACACATGGCTTTGAGGTGTTCCACCCACCTCACTCTACTGTCTGTTACTGCTTACTTAAACTTTCCTGAACTGAATAGAGGAAACAAAATGAAGATAATTTTTGAAATTTTCTTAACTTTTTTCTGTCAGTCAGCCTGCAACTGGTAAGTTTTAGCCAGTGTGATGTTATTTTTTTGAATTTTGAATTTTTTAAATTTTTTTATTCCTTTACTGTCTAATTTTTGTTCCTGTTTTGTTCCTAACCTAAGTTCTCTACTTGTCGCTCTTGTAATGCACTGCGACTATGTTTGTGTAAATTGTTTTTAATTATCAAATTTAGGTTTGACTTATACTAAGTTGAAACTTAGTTAACTTCAGGCACACATTTCTTCTTTTTTTTTTTTTTTTTTTTTTTAATTGGAGTAGATAGTACCTTCTATCGCCCGGTCTCACACTCCACCGTCCCGTGGAAACAATGGATCCCGAATATTAGCGTGCTACTGAAATACCAGCCAAGTGATTTTTTTTGCGTCATTTAGCTTTGACTATTTATAATTATATACACTTTTCACACACACATATATATAAATCTACAGCACTTTATACAGTGCTGTAGATTTATACAGCATATATATATATAAATCTACAGCACTTTTCACATATATGTATATATAAATCTGCAGCATCCTTCTGTAGAAATGTTGTTCTACAGAAGGATTCTGAGGATATATATGAAAGGAAAAAGGTGCATTTTATTTCTGTTTTAATTTCTGAGATGAGAAATTATCATTCTTTACATGTAGGTTATTGTTCTCATCTTTGTTGTTATCACAACGTTTCGACCATTGTGCTCTTCGGCTTTCATCAAATGTATTTCGATCCGGGTAATCTACAGGAAATTCCGAGCTAAACGCGTTATTTAATCTGCGACTGTTCTTGTGCCACTGCCCACGTCTCGGAGTATCACGTCTAGTTCCCTTTTTTTAAAATTCTACCCTAAAAATTAAAATTCTAATGAGGAGCTTCATTCTTTGATAGATGGAATTTGAGAGACGTGTAAAATATCCGGTGAGACATTGTGTGAATTAAAAGATGAACAGATTGAATAAACCATTAATATTTCTTGAACTTTTGCATGCCACACACACACACACACACACACACACACACACAATACTGCACAATTTCATGTGCATCAAATGTACTGTTCTGGTGTCCAGTTTTTATGCTCTTTTCCCCATGATAGTCTCTTCTTCATATTGGCCGGCCAAAGCGAAGGCTTCCTGACTACCCTGACTACCCTGTAAAATTTTGCTTCGTAATAATAACAAAAGAACCATGCAATTTTCATTTAAAATTATCCATTTGGCAATAAATACTAAAAATAGTATGAAATACATCATTTGTTTAAAAAAAAAACTGAGGTGGCCTAATAATTATGAACAGTAGTATATATATATATACATATATATATATATATAATCATCCGCGGACAGATCTGTTTCGCTGTATCACAGCTCATCGGTACGATTAGACATCCGATTGCTTTTTATCCAGGATTGAAACCCGACCGAATTGGGGTTAGTCGGCGATTCTACCTCTGAACTATGGGCGCTCGGTAAAAGGAGGCAGACTTTTTGCGTATGATGTATCATACGCCAATAGCCAGAGTGCTCTAATTCATTACTGAATGAACGATGCGTAGATGCTAGAGTAGCTACTGTTTTTTCAAATCAACCATTCTTCCAGATTGCTCAATCAGTGTTTGAGAGCGTATATATATATATATATATATATATATATATATATATATATATATATATATTAATGCAGGTTTCATTGAATAATATAGACAAGTTTTGTCTATTAATTTTGTGTAGGATCCGTTCATACCGTCTGATATGCTTGATGGTGATGTCGTTAAAAGACAACAAAAAATCACAGTATTTGTTGAATTCAAATATATTCCGTCATTTAGAACAACACGGTTATCAACGCACACTTCTGAGAAAAACGCTTGTTGATAACACGTACATACTCAAACAAGAAAATAATAAGCAGAAACTAAAAATCTTCGAAGCACTCTACATTAAACAATTTAAACCTGGTTTGAATACAATCAATTTCGATATTTCCAATAACGTACTCAAATGTCTGTAATCAGACCAGGGACCACAACACCACTATTTTGTCACTGTCTTCGGCCATCCGCCACGGTAGGGATGGACTTATATTTTCAATTCAATTATCTTTATTGTTAATAGCTTAAATGTTCTATGTTTACTGTGTGTTAATATTTACTCTTTGATAATGGCTTATGTGAGCCGAAAGCTTAGACCCGATAAAAAATTCAACAAATACTGTGATTTTTTGTTGTCTTTCAACGACATCACCATCAAGTATATCAGACGGTATGAACGGATCCTACACAAAATTAATAGACAGAACTTGTCTATATTATTCAATGAAACCTGCATTAATGAAAAAATGCTGCCAAAATACACACAATATATATATATATATATATATATATATATATATATATATATATATATATATACGTATCTCAAGCTAACATAAAATTATACTGTTATGTTTTGATCTGGGGTTGATTCTTATTGATCAGATATGTGCCACGTGTATTAAAGCAAAAGATTATTACTATTTTCGGCTTACGGCCTATCACGTTGAATACACCGGTTCTCGCTCGATCACCGAAGTTGAGCCTGGTCAGTACTTAGATGGGTGACCGCTTGGGAATACCAGGTGCTGTAAGCGTATAGTGACGGATGTGCGTTGTGGTGCAGTGGATATCGGCTCGGAAAGAGAAATCGGTGAGCCGAGTTCGAATTCTAGTTGAGCGCCTATATTCACTTAAGCACTGGTACCCTTGGGAAAGGTATTAATCTGTCCCTTTCCTCTACTTATGGGTTAAATAACAAGGACTTGGGGACCCTGCTCTTAAAAAACAAATCCCAATGAATCTTGATACTCGTAGTCTGAAACCGCGGTAGGTTTTGGCTCACTTTAGATTTTTCGTGTGTTTTTGCTCTACTATTGTATTTTTGTACTTTCGTATCGAGCACTTTTTCTTGTGTTTGGTTCCGTTTGGGTTTTTTTTTCTTTACTGCGGAATCTTGAATGTTTTGTTATTGTTCCGCTGGTTTCTTTTTTTTCTCCCCATTTATCCGACGACTTAGTACGCCGGATTGTAACGGATTTAGGTTCTGTTTGTTAATGGTTTTTTCGAGAGTTAATATTGGCATAAATTTACGGAGTGCATTCTTACAGAGTCTAAGTAGTTATTATTATCAATATATATATATATATACTATACAGTTGTTACATAAATTTGTTCGTTTTTTATAATTTTTTAAATACTTAGTATTTATTAATAATTCTGATGAGCCATTCATCAGTCTATTCCCTTTTATCGTTTGTAATTGTTGTGGGGAGTTACCCACTTAATAATGGGCTCTTCTTTGTCTATATTAACCGAGAGTTAATTACTCTCGAGGACAGAGCCGAGGCGACAGAGACACTGGTTTCCAGTACGACTTCAGTTCAGCTCAGCCTAGTCTGTCTGTCGGTCACTTGTAGCCAAACTATTATTACTCTTTCTCTTTGTATCTGTTTCTATCTCTTGTTGACGTAATATATGTTCTTGACCTACCACCGTGTTGACTCATTATTTTATGGTCCCATACCGGGTCCATATCCCTTAGGAAACTAAAGAGTGCTCATTAAAGGACCTACCTACCACCGTGTTGACTCATTATTTTATGGTCCCATACCGGGTCCATATCACTAATCTTCTGCCAATGATCCACAAATTTTCCAATATCGTAATTGCTACTGTTGCCAGATTAATCCTGACCTAATGTGGTAGCACCTGTTCGGGTCCCAGGTTATGGGTAAATAGCGAACCCACAAACTGGGGTCAAAACATTATAAAACCATAAAAATACATTTTTGTAGTATGAGTACCAACAATCCATTTTCATAGTAAAAATAAAAAAAATTACCAGCAATACATTATTGGAGAAGTAATTGTTGTGGCAAAATCTTCATCGCCAAATTGTTGTGGCCTTGTTAGAGCCAGGAAGAAAGACACGGAAACAGGTAGGTTGGTTCAAACAGTGTATTTAACAGAACATACATCAAAGACATTCCTTGCTTACAACGCTTCCACATACCTAAGCATTAATCCTCTTTTCAGCATTTTATTGCCATGAACATTTTAACGTCCGTTGGACCCATATTTAAAGGATTAATTTAATTGTAAAAACCTTAATTGATATGTGTTATATATAAAATGTTATTTCCCAAATCAATTTGCTTTTCTTGATTTATAACCTTTCTTTATGACTTATAGTGGGCTATCTACAACGAGGTCAAGAGTGTTAGTAATCAACAGATAGAAGTGTAAGTCCGAACGGGATAGTTACGCTGCGTCTTGACTGTCTCGCAATTATCAGTCAGCTGCCTCCAGCTGCGTCTCCGGAAGTCACGCCAGTTAGTATTTATAGCAGGAGTAAGAGTCTATTCCTATAGACAGGGCACCATAATAATAATAGAAAAATTATTCACAATGCATTTTTGAAAATTGTCAAAGTTCTCAAAAAAATTAAATTTTGGCATTAAATGACCCATAAAATGAAGATGTTCTGTTAAACAAACCAAACGAAACCAATTGTTCAATGTGTCGTCAATAGAAATCATTAGGTTTTGACTTGAAAAAAATCATCAAGCCACGTTTAATGTTCCACATAATTGTTGAACGAGGCACCACTCGGATTGCTAGAAAGCTATCAAAAAGGTTGTAGTCTGAAGGGGTAGATCATATAGAGGGCGTGGCAGAACTTTCGAACCTAACGCTAACCTCCAGGAAAGTGACTTGTTACGTCTACTCGAGCTAACGTCCTCGGCTAACATGTGGTGATACCGACCGAGCAAAAGCGAGGGACCGAATGTTTGCATTCTCACGACCAAAAAGCAAATGACCAAAACTCGTCGGTGCGCATCCGGATTCGCGCAGATGTTTCGGTTGAAAACTAAAAATTAATTACATATTACATTCCAGTTCGCGAGCCTACGCGAATTTTATTTATCGGACAATGGGAAGCCCAGAACCAAATACAAGTGTAAATTCCCAAATGATCTGCTGCGATCCAAAAAGAAGATATAAAAAGCCGATACAGAAAGCATAGACAGACAAACAGAAAGACAGACCGACCCACACAGACAGACTCGAAAGAGATGAGAATAAATAGTATCCCTCTTGACCAAGTCAAGCGGCTTACTATACTCGCCTTCCTTACCTATCTTTTCCTTCTTCGCTGTCTCAAAACTACTTACTGACTAAAGGAGCGGATACATCAAAGACATTCCTTACTTATAACGCTCCCACATACCTAAGCATTAATCCTCTTTTCAGCATTTTATTGCCATGAACATTTTAATGTCCGTTGGATCCATATTTAAAGGATTACTTTAATTGTAAAAACCTTAATTGATATGTGTATATATAAAATGTTATTTCTCAACTCAATTTGCCTTTCTTGATTTTATAATCATTTTATGACTTATAGTGGGCTATCTACCACAAGGCCAAATTCGGTTAACCGGCAACCATATACAACTACCCTTCACTCGACCGGCCTCTCCACTATAAACTGGAAGAGAATGGGTAACCCGCTATAAAACTATGTGTATATATAAAAATGTTATTTTTCAACTCAATTTGCCTTTCTTGATTTATAATCATTTTATGACTTATAGTGGGCTATCTACCACGAGGCCAAATTCTGTTAATCTTCAACAATACAACTACCCTTCAAAAAAACGTCTCCCCACTATAAACTGGAAAAGAATGGATAACCCACTATAACATCAAATGGAAAGACTATATTGAATCCTTTGCTAGGTTAGCTGCTAAGAAAATCGGTTCACTGTGGTGTGCGTGACAATTTTTCTATCCAGAATCTATCTTGCATATTTTTAAGTTTACCATGCATTGAATATTGCTGTCATATCTGGTTAACTGCATCTGCTATGTATTTAGAAATTCTGGTCAGACTGCAAAGAAGAATCTGCAATATTATCGCATCTGGCATCACGACTGTTGCGACAGAAAAAAGAAAAGAAATTTTGCGTTTAGAAAAAAATTCCGGACATTCAAGTGAAAAACTATATTGAATCTATTGCAAGGTCAGCTGCTAAGAAAGTTGCTTTTCTGTGGTGTGCAAGACAGTTTTTCTCTCCAAAATATATCTTACATATCTATAAGTCTACCATTCGTCCATATTAAAAGAATTTGTTGTTAGACAACGACATCAATTTAATTTTAAATGCAACTAATTTACTATTTCTGATAATTGAGCGTGGTTATTATTTTTATTTTTTTAAAACATTTTCAATTTTGTTGTTAACGTACTTTTTAAAACTATGAATGCAAAACGCTCCAAAATGTCTCCAGACAAAAGAAACTTTCCGGTATGGGTTGGTACAAGGCGGTAGGGAGGCCATTATTTCTAATCTTTCACTTATTCTTTCTTTCATTCACACTTTCTTTCTTTCTTTCTTTCTTTCTTTCTTTCTTTCTTTCTTTCAATAACTTTCCTTTTCCTTTTCTCATTCTTTTTTTTACTCTTTCTTTCTTCTTTTTACTTACTCTTTTCTTCTTACATTCATTCAGTCTTTCCTCCTTCCTTTCACTACTCACTCTTTCCTTTTTTCTTTCACTCATTCTTTACTTCTTTCTTTTTCCTACTCTTTCCTTATTTCTTTCACTCTTTCTTCTTTCTTTCTTTCTTTCTTTCACTCACTGTTACCATCTTTCTTTCCCTTACTCTTTCCTTCTTTCTCACGCTTACTATTTCATTCTTTCTTTCATTTACATTTTCTTTCTTTCTTTCTTTCTTTATTTATTTATTCATTTATTTATTTCACGCTTTCCTTCATTCTTTCCCTCACCTTTTCCTTCTTTCTTTTACACACTCTTTCCTTCTTTCTTACCCTTACTTTTTCCTTCTTTTTTTCACTTACTCTTTCCTTTTTTGTTCTCCCTACTCTTTCCTTCGTTCTTTTTTTCACTCAGTCTTTCCACCTTTGTTTCCCTTACTCTTTCCTTCTTTCTTTCACTTATTCTCTCCTTATTTCTTTACCTTATTCTTTCCTTCCCTTACTCTTTCCTTCTTTCGTTCACTCTTTTTCTTCTTTCTTTTCCTTACATTTTCCTTCTTTATTTAACTCACTCTCTCCATCTTTCTTTCCTTTACTCTTTCCTTCTTTATTTTCCCTTACTTTTTTCTTTTTCTTTCACTTACTCTTTCCTTCTGTCTTTCTCTCACTTTTTCTTCTTTTCTTCTCTTACTCTTCTTTTCTTTCTTTCTCTTACTCGTTCCTTCTTTCTTTCCTTTCCTTTTTCCTTTTTTCTTTTATTCGTTCTTTCCTTCATTCCTACCTTTACTCTTTCCTTCTTTCTTTCCCTTACCTTTTCTTTATTTCTTATTCTTTTTTCTGTCTTTCACTCACTCGTTCCTTCTTTCTTGTTATTACTCTTTGCTGTTTTCTTTCATTTACTTTTTCTTCTTTCTTTTCCTTACTCTTTCCTTGTTTCTTTCCCTCGCTTTCGCCTTCTTTCTTTCATTTTCTCTTTCCTTCTTTCTTTCTTTTTCTTTCTTTCTTTCTTTCTTTCTTTCTTTCTTTCTTTTTCTTTCTTTCTTTCTTTCTTTCTTTCTTGTTTTTTTCCCTCGCTTTCGCCTTCTTTCTTTCATTTTCTCTTTCCTTCTTTCTTTCTTTTTTCTTTCTTTCTTTCTTTCTTTCTTTCTTTCTTTCTTTTTCTTTCTTTCTTTCTTTCTTTCTTTCCTTGTTTCTTTCCCTCGCTTTCGCCTTCTTTCATTTTCTTTTCTTCTTTCTTTCTTTCTTTCTTTTTTCTTTCTTTCTTTCTTTCTTTCTTTCTTTCTTTCTTTCTTTCTTTCTTTTCTGAGCCTGTTCATTATCTATCTATCTATCTATCTATCTATCTATCTATCTATCTATCTATCTATCTATTCTATCTAGTCCTTCATCTATCTATCTATCTATCTATCTATCTATCTATCTATCTATCTATCTATCTCAGTCCTTCATATCATCTATCTATCTATCTATCTATCTATCTATCTATCTATCTATCTATCTATCTCAGTCCGTTCATATCTATCTATCTATCTATCTCAGTCCGTTCATATCTATCTATCTATCTATCTATCTATCTATCTATCTATCTATCTATCTAGTCTCGTCTGTTATCTATCTATCTATCTATCTATCTATCTATCTATCTCAGTCTGTTCATATCTATCTATCTATCTATCTATCTATCTATCTATCTATCTATCTATCTCAGTCCGTTCATATCTATCTATCTATCTATCTATCTATCTATCTAGTCCGTTCATATCTATCTATCTATCTATCTATCTATCTATCTATCTATCTATCTATCTATCTATCCTTCAGTCCTTCATATCTATCTATCTATCTATCTATCTATCTATCTATCTATCTATCTATCTATCTCAGTCCGTTCATATCTATCTATCTATCTCAGTCCGTTCATATCTATCTATCTATCTATCTATCTCAGTCCGTTCATATCTATCTATCTATCTATCTATCTATCTATCTATCTATCTATCTATCTATCTATCTATCTATCCTCAATTCCGTTCATATCTATCTATCTATCTATGTCAGTCCGTTCATATCTATCTATCTATCTATCTATCTATCTATCTTCACGATTCATTTCTATTACTCTTTCTTTCTTTCCCTTACTCTTTCTTTCTTTCTCTTGATTTTTTTTTCACTCACTCTTTCCTTCTTTTTTTCATTTATTCTTTCCTTCTTTCTTTCCCTCTTTACTTTCGCCTTCTTTATTTCACTCACTCTTCTTTCTTTCTTTTTTCCTTGTTTATTTCTCTTAGTTTTGCCTTCTTTCTTTCTCTTTTTCTTTATTTCTTTTTTCTTTCTTTCCTTCCCTTACCTTTTCCTTCTGTCTTTCACTCACTCTTTCCTTATTTCTTTCAGTTACTCTTTCTTTCTTTGCGTGGGTGGCATGAAATAGACTTTACCGGACAATTTATTAGTTTATTTTGTTTTAAATTATTTTTGGTTTTAATTAAAAAAAAAAAAACAACTTTCTCTCATAATTCCAAAGAAAACATAGTTTCATATTTGAACTATGATTAATTATAAATACTGTTTTTCTTTTGAGTCTATTAATTTAATTAAGAAAAAATTGTTCTGTCAATTTACGTGATTTGGCATGATTAAAAAATTGTCATTTGGGACGATGAAAAAAGACTTAGTCTGTGCGTTCTGCCACAGGCAAACTTGTCCTTGATGTAGGCTCCGGGTCTGTTATCGTGACGATATAGGTGGTCGTGTTTTGCTATAAGAGGTGAGTAACCTAGGAGTTTGATTCAAACAAGTACAAGAATTTAAGTACCTAGGAAGTGTTCTAACAGGAGATGGAAAGTGCGACACGGAGAAGGCGAATTGGCATGGCAAAGGACGCGTTCCAGAAGATGAGCAAAATACTAACACACAGGAAAATCTCAATAGAAACGAAGAAAAGAGTGCTAGACTGCTACGTGATGTCAGTTCTTCAATACGGCAGTGAATGCTGGACAATATCATCGAAAATGAGGACAAAACTGGAAGCGGCCGAAATGTGGTTCTACAGAAGGATGCTACGGATATCGTGGACTGAGCATACAAGCAACTATGAGGTGTTAGAAAGAATGGCAACAAAGAGGAAATTGATGCTGAGCATCAGGAAGAGACAACTGAAGTTCCTGGGACATGCAATGAGTAAAGAGAGCCTGGAGAACCTGATACTGACTGGACAGATAGAAGGAAGGAGAGACAGAGGAAGGCAGCGGATAACATATTTGCAGGGCCTGATCAGGTGGATGACGGAACGGGGGTTGCCAGGAGCAACAGGAGCAAACATGCTAAGAGCCACAAGGGATAGGGAGACGTGGAGAGCCATGATCGCCTACGTCCTGAAGGGACAGGGCACATAGAAGAAGAAGAATTTAAAATATTTCTGCAAAACGATTTTTATTATACTTTTCAATTTTACATAGGCAATATGATACTCAGCTCTTAACTAAAAAGAAAACTTGCAATCAATTATTTTGGAGATTTAAAAAATATTTTTAAAAGCTTTTATATTATTAAATTTTTTAATAATAAAAAAATTTAAAAAAATTAAAACAATTATTTCAAAATTTTATTATTAATCGAAAAAAATTTTCTTCATCAGAATATAATGTCCTCAGTAATTAACAGATTATGAAATTTGATTATGTCGGAGTTTTATTGCATTTTTTATTTTACTCTTCGGAGAAGGTTTTCGGATAGTGATTGCAAACTTAAGATAAAAAAATATAGGTGATTTATATTTCCCAATGAGTCCTGCGTTGAAGTAATTAAACAAAAGTTTGCAAGTATTTAAATTTTTTTAACATTTCAGGGATTTACGTGAAGTGGGGTTAACAGAGGTAAAAAAAAATATATTTTTATAAAGATTTTTAAAAAATAATAATTTTAGAAGTAATTTCATTAATTTGTGAATGAATACTGAAAGTTTCATTACAATCCGACAATTATTTGATTTTTGCGAGAATTTCCAAATTAATGTGTTTTTAACCGAAAATGCAAAAAATTGGTGTCTATTGTAAAACAGTAGTAAACGTTTCTTAGTCGCTAAAATCAATCAAAACAAAACTTCTGCCAAAATTTCGAAAATGTTAGAAAGGATTAAAAAATTTTTAAAAATAATTAAAAACTACTTTGAACTTTCCTCTTAATAATAATATAAACATTTTGAGGAAAAAAGTTTATTTTATTAAGTTTGGAACCTTTTTTATTCATACTATCTGCCTTTGTTATCGATCCGAGTGGATGTACCTATATCATATCACGTTGAATACACGGGTTCTCGTTCGATCACCGAAATTAAGCAACGTTGAGCCTGGTCAGTACTTAGATGGGTGACCACTTGGGAATACCAGGCGCTGTAAGCGTTCAGTGACGGATGTGCGTCGTGGTTCTGTGGATATCGGCTTGGAAATAGAAATCGGTGAGCCGAGTTCGAATTCCAGTTGAGTACCCTGCATTCACTGCAGCACTGGTACCCTTGGGAAAGGTATTAATCCGTCACTTCCCTCCAGTTATGGGTTAAATAACTTGATGGGGCCTGGAGGCAACCCATCTAGTGTTGGTGTCACAATAAAAACATCCTTGGTAGCCCTGGCGAAGCATCAAGTATTCAGCTATTTGACAAGATTAGGAATTTCGCTACAAAACTGCGCCAGGGTTCCAAATGCACAGGGAATACTGGAGGGGTGTAGTGGGTTCTATCTCGGCCAATGGCCGCAAGACGACGAGGCATTGAGACAGACACAGGAGTTGTATGGATAAATAACCAGGAGAAAATCGCCCAAAGATGGTGCCGTATCAGTACCTTTCATCATTGCATTAGGAAGCCCAGAAACTATTCACAAAATGGCAGTACAATAACTCGTATATTATACACCTGCTCATAGGATAACCTCCTTCAAAATTACCCGAAGGTTCGGATCCCTGAATAACAAGTGAACAAAGCCCAAACTCAGAAAACCTTTAGATCTAGCACCCCTTAATAAAGGAACAATCAATCCAGAAAAGAAAATACATGCGTGATACTCCGACTGGGCATCTAGCATCTACCCAGAAATAAATGCAACAGGAAATCCTCTTCCTCCTTAGGTCAGAAACATCGTATCGGTCCAGGACCTAAAAGAACTGAAACAAACTCATTCATGTACGTGAGATCTAAAACAGGGGTTTTCAAACTGTGGTCCGCGGACTACAGGGGGTCCGCAAGGATAAGATAGGGGGTCCGTGGATTAACTCATCACGTGAAATTCAAAGTAATTTAAATTTAATTTTGTGACATCTTGCATCAACATGTAGTGTTAATTTATTTTATTTGAGCACTGATGTCTAAAGTAAGCTTAAAACCAGTTTTTGCTACGTTAATGCAAAACTATAAGCTATTTTTAGTAAAAAATTATGTATAAATATAGTGGAAATACAAAGGGGTCCGTAAGTCAAAAAGTTTGAAAACCCCTGGTCTAAAAGACCCATTGGGAGAAGGGGGTAATGATATATATCTCTCCCTCCCATTTGAATATATCTGGTGCTCCTGCTGTTCATCTCAGTGTTCTCGACAGGCTCCAAAATAGAATCTGTAATATGATCGGCCCAGACCTGGCAGCTCGACTCCAGCCACTTTCTCACCGGCAAGATGTGTCTCTTCTAGAAATATGTTCATGGCTTCTGCTCCGACGAACTTAGGTCACTGGTGCCCTCCGCCCCACAAGAATTTAATCGTGCAATCAGGCTGGCAACAAGGCCCCACCCTTTTACAGTTAAACCTACCAAATGCAGCTGACAATTCTACTCCATCAGCTTCTTTTCTCGCACTTCCCGCCTGTGGAACCCCCTTCAGTATACTTGCTTTCCTGACGACTACAATCTCCAGGAATTTAAATGCAATGTCAATTCCCATCTTTTATCCACTTTACTTCACTCCATTCCTCGTCCTTTCTACATCACCCTGTATATCTTGTTTGTTTCCTTTCTCTCTACCTTCGCAACTGTCTTCGCACATGTCTTTCCATCTTTCTCTCGCTCTTTCTCTGACACCCACTGGAACTGGTTCATCTTTCTCTTCATTCTCTTCCTGCCTAAACGTTTACTCTCTTATGTAGCCCATCTGTGCATCAGTGGCAGTACCGCCTTGCTTGGGGTGAAATGATTACAAAAATAGTATAGTAAATGGTTACAAGGTTGTGGGAGCATGTGAATTATTATGGATCCGAGTGAGAACTGTGGACCGGGAATATGAAACATCTATAAACTTTTAACCTATAAGTTCCAATAAGATTTTGGGAAGAAAGACATCATCGCTCAGTTTCCCATATTAGAAAAAAAAACCTTTATTAAATGTAAGGGCCTCGATAATTAACAGTAAATTAATGTGCAAGTAAAATACAGCCGTATATATATATATATATACGTAAAAAAATCACAAGATCGCCAAAACCTACCGCGGTTTCACACAACGGCTCGTCAGGCCCTGTCGAGCCGTTGTGTGAAACCGCGGTAGGTTTTGGCGATCTTGTGATTTTTTTACGTGTCTTTGCTCTACATTGCTTCCTATTTGTTATTTCGCTTTGGTTAGTTCTGTATTGAGCACTTTTTCTTTCTTTGTGGTTGGTTCCGTTTGGGTTTTTTTTTCTTTACTGCGGGGTATTGTATGTATTGTCTGTATTCCGCAGTTTTCTGCTTTTTTCTCCCCTCTTGTCCAACGCCTTACAGCGACGGATAGTAACGGAATTAGATTCTGTCTGTTATTTGTTGTCCTTAAAATTTATTTTCGTATAGTTTTAGGATTTAGATACTTACAGAGTCGGTCTTATTATTATTTTATATATATATATATATATATATATATATATATATATATATATATATTTAGTATATCGAGGCAGCAAGTAATTTTCTAAACATATGCTATTAAATATAAGAGACAATGAATGTCTATTATGTTTAATCATGAGCCGTTCTAAACGTCGTATTTTTGCTTTAATTTCAGTTGAAAATAAAGACAAAAATTCTCCAGCGTTTATTATTTTTGGTAACTATTGCCGTTGCCAAGCGGAGTTTTATGTCAACACAAAATAAAATCGTCGGTGATGGTGGATTTTATAATATTTCAGTTTAAACTACCTCTCTGACGATGGCTCATGTGAGCCGAAAGCTTAGAAGAAAACCAATAAATAATTATCCAAATGTTGGAGAATTTTTGTCTTTATTTTCAACTGAAATTAAAGCAAAAATACGACGTTTAGAACGGCTCATGATTAAACATAATAGACATTCATTGTCTCTTATATTTAATAGCATATGTTTAGAAAATATATATATATATATATATATATATATATATATATATATATTGTCATCCGCAGACAGATCTGTTTCGCCGTATCACAGCTCATCAGTACGGTTAGACTCCGATTGCGTTTTTATCCAGGATTGAAATCCGACCGAAATGGCGTCAGTCGGCGATTCTACTCCTGGGCTATGGGCGTTATATATATGCGGTGTCCTGTACATAAAGTGGTAGTACAACTCTCTAGGAAAGCTCTAAATATATATGTATATAAATACATATAGAGCAAATATATGTAAAAATTAACGATATTCCATGGTTAAGTGGAAGTGTGGGCCTATTTCAGGCGAACCATCTTCAGCTTCCATCTTTATTGTACAGAAAATTTTACACGAATTATATATATATATATACATATATATAATTTAAATATATAATTTAAATAGGATCATTTTATTATTAAGTTAGATACGAATATATCTCGCTTTAAAAAAACTGGGGAAAAATAATTTTAGGCGCCTTTCGGAGTCTTGACCTTGCCCTGCGCATGCGGGTGAAGAAATTGGGAGAATAATGCGTCGTGCATTCTACAGAATTGAATAGGTGAGCACCTATTAAATTCTGTAGAATGCAGGACGCATTATTCATGGGTGTTTTCTATCTCATCGTTAATTTACAACGTCCTGTCCTGTGCAGGCAGAAAGAGTTGAAATTTAAATTGGAGCTTTTAGGGGACACTACCATCCAACATAGGTAATATATATATATATATATATATATATATATATATATATATATATATATATATATTAACCTCAGTCGTTGTTAAAAATTTTTCTTAGCAATTTCTCCGTTTTAATTTTGCCGACGATTCCTATTATGCTGAAGAGCGCCTAAAATAATTTTCCCCGATCCTTTTTTAAAGCGAGATATCTTCGTATCTATCTTAATAATAAAATGGTCCTATATATATATATATATATATATATATATATATATATATATATATATATATAAGAGACAATGAATGTCTATTATGTTTAATCATGAGCCGTTCTAAACATTGTATTTTGGCTTTAATTTCAGGTGAAAATAAAGACAAAAAGTCTCCAACATTTGAATAATTTTTTATTAAGTTGGTTCTAAGCTTTTGGCTCACATGAGCCATCTTTAAAAAGGTTACAAGGGCGTTAACATAAAAAGATCCACCATCGGCGTCTGTGACTGTAGAAACCGATGCGGGAGTGACAGTCTTTGTTGCAGAGGTTGCATTTATGTTTTGTTTCTGGTCTGTCAGAGCTGTCATTTTGCTTCCTGCGAACCCGCCTCTCCATGACGACTTGGGTTCCTCTCCATTTGGTCCGGTTGACTGCTACGCTCTCCCATGACTCCGTGTTGCTGCCCACAGCTTTCATATCGCGTGTTATGATGTCACAATACCGCAGTTGTGGCTGCCCAGTGGGTCTTCTTCCAGAGGCCAGTTCTCCATACAGGAGGTCTTTTGGAATGCAATGGACATAGCCTGGCCAGCGGAGTTTACGCTGATTAAGAAGTGTGAATACTCATTAAAAAGTGTAAAAATAACAACCTTTATTTATGGTACTACTAGCAGTATAGCCCGGCGTTGCTCGGGTATAATGAAAGCTTTAAAACTAATCAATGGTCCTGGAGCTCACTCTTTGGACGTTGGCACGAAAGACTAAAAAGCAATAGTTGTTTACAGTTAAAGCGAAACCGTAGACTGAAAGAAAAATTAATGGATGTAAGTCAAATTTTGATTTCCTGGTATCGATATCAAATGAGTTTTTTCGTCGTAAACTGAATTTTGAAGGCTAAATAAGTCCTCTGAGTAAATGGTATCATGGCTGAGACTAAGAACTAAAATTACACCTACTTAGTGCCAAACCTGATGCAAAAACTAAAATAAAAGGGCTGAAAAAAATACAGACATACAGGCAGATAAACAGACACACACAAACAGAGGATAGATAATGGTTGACTGTAGACATGAAGAGGTTAAGATTACAGCTTTTGGGGAAGCATTATCTCGGGAGTCTGAATGAAGTTGTAGAAACGTAAAAAAAGGATGTAAGAAGAGTATATAATGAGGATATGTAGGATAGATAATGGTTGACTCTAAACTTAAAGAGGTTAAGATTGTAACCATCGGGAAAACATTCTCTCGGGAGTCTGAATGAGGCTGTTGTATGAACATCAAAGTATATATTATGAAGATATGTAGGATAGATAACGGTTGACTGTAGACATGATAAGGTAAAGATTGCAGCTATTGGGAAAGCATTCTCTTGGGAGTCAGAATGAAGTTGTACGAACATAAAAGAAGGTAAGAAGAGTATATAATGAGGCTATGTATGATAGATAATGGTTAACCCTAAACTTGAAGAGGTTAAAATTATAGGTATCAGGGAAGCATTTTCTCGAGAATTATATGAACGTAAAAAGAGGAGGTAAGAATTGTGTAATATGAGGCTATGTAGGATAGATAACGGTTGGCCTTAGACTTGAAGAGGTTAAAACTGTAATTACTGTGGAAGCATCTTCTTAAGTATTTATTTTCATTTTAACCATTTCCTCCAAGCAAGGCAATAAAGCCACTAAGACGAAGAGATTACTGAATGTGAAAGAATGAGAGAAAAAAATACAGGGAAGCCACAATGTGTCAGTGAGAAAGTGACTGTATCCTAGCTGCCAAGTTGGGATCGATCACATTACAGATTCTCCATTGGATTCGGTCGAGGACACCTAAGTGGATAGCAGGAGCACCGGACCAGATATGGCAGCAATACTCAATGCATGGGCGGATGGTAAGAGAAAGATGACTATGGTCATAAAGTGAGGGATCTGTTTATCTATTTATTGTAATGTAAAATTGATCCCCCACTTTATAACCATATCGCCTTATTTTAGCAAAAGCCGTGAAAGTATTTATAGAAGAGAAACAGGGAATCCACTCTGTGTCGGTGAGAAAGCGACTGTATCCTAGCTGCCAAGTCGGGATCAATCACATTACAGATTCTCCGTTGGATTCGGTCGAGGACACCTAAGTGGATAGCAGGAGCACCGGACCAGATATGGCAGTAATATTCAATGCACGGGCAGATGGTAGACTTGTAGACTTGAACTCCAGTTCTTTCTACATCACCCTGTATATCTTGTTCTTTTCCTTTCTCTCTACCCTCACTACAAATAGCAGGGATGCCTGACCAGACATGACAACAGTACTTCATGCACGGTCGGATGGTTGATTTATATATGTGCAAGATGGATTCAGGTGGGAAAAACTTTCTGGCCCATCACAGTGACCCAAACTTCCTAACAGTGGATTTAGCTATTAATTCAATGTAATGATTCGACTTGAGGTCGGAAGATAGGGTAAGGTCGAGGAGGCGCAGTGTATTGCTTTTGGGGAGACTTGCTTGGTCCATGCTTATGGGTGGGAGGAGAGATTGCCTGTGATGGTTGACAGATAGGACTTTCATTTTAGAAGAATTGAAATTTACAAGCCACTTCTTACCCCAGTCCACCACTGAGTGGGGGTCCTTCTCAAGATCAACAGTGAAGTTATGTTTGTCCCCTCACTAGATTTGTGCACTTGTAAAATCAGTTGTAGTTATATGGTATTGGAAGAGATTATATATCACAATCTCTTCACATCTATCAAATATTATGTGCAAATGTAATGCTAATTGTAGTCTATTTTGGCAGCAACTCTTCTTGCCAACAGGTTTTATTAAAAAGAATAAGCAGTATCTACTTGCTTGAGTTAAAATGATTATAAAAGAAGGATTTAAAATAATGATTTATAAGCATTGTAAACTACTTTCTCTTTAAGAGCTTGGCACAATATAATCTTCCTATCTCTTGCTGATATTACTTTTGTGTATTTGTAAAATCTGGAGTATTTATTTAGAATAAATATCTGCCCTAATCTCTTCACATGTGTTCAAAATGTAATGTTAAATTTAGTCTATTTTGGTAGCAACTCTTCTTGTCAACAGGTTTTATTAAAAAGAATAAGCATTATCAACTTCTTTAGAGTGATATGATTAGAAAAAAAAAGGTTTAAAATAATGATTTATAAGCATTGTAAGCTCCTTTCTCTTTAAGAACTTGGCAAAATATAATCTTCCTATTTCTTGCTGATATTACTTTTGTGTATTTGTAAAATCAGGAGTATTTATTTAGAATAAATATGTCCTAATCTCTTTACATCTGTTCGAAATGAAATGTTAAATTTAGTCTATTTTGGTAGCAACTCTTCTTGTCAACATGTTTTATTAAGAAATAAGCATTATCAACTTGCTTGGGGTGAAATGTTTAAAAAAAAAAAGATTTCAAATATTGATTTATAAGCATTGTTAGCTTCTTTCTCCCTAAGAAACTGGCACAATACAAACTGCCTATCTCTTGCTGGCATTACATTTGTGTACTTGTAAAATCAATACTTATTTCGAATAAATCTCTGTCCTAATCTCTTTACAGCTATCAAAAATGTAATGTTAAATTTAGGCTCTTTTGGTAGCAACTCTTCTAATGAATAGGTTTTATTAAGAGAATAAGTATTACCAACTTGTTTGGGGTGATATGATTCAGAAAAAAAGATTTGAAATATTGATTTTTAAGTATCGCAAGCTTCTTTCTGTTTAAGTAATTGGCACAATACAATCATTTTATCTCTTTCTCTCATTACTTTTGTGTACTTGTAAAATGAGAAGTATTTATTTAGAATAAATATCTGTCTCAATCTCTTCACATCTGTCAAAAATGGAATGTTGAATTTAGTCTATTTTGACAGCAACTCTTCTTGATGACAGGTTTTATTAAAAAGAATAAGCATTATCAACTTCTTTGGAGTGATATGATTAGAAAAAAAAAGGATTTAAAATAATGATTTTTAAGCATTGTAAGCTTTTTTGCCTTAAGTAATTAGCACAATAAAATCTTCCTATCTCTTGCTGCTTTTATTTTTGTATACTTGTAAAATCATTAATAAGCATTGTCAACTTGCTTGGGATGATTCAGAAAAAGAGAAGAAGATTTTAGAAGTCACTAACATTTTTGTATGTGCATGCATTTGTTATTTATTTCAATATATGCAGACATTCCACGCTCAAATTCTAGTACTTTCTGCTATACACTTCTGTGGTCTCATATTGACCGACTATATTGACCATGTTCTGCTATTTTAGTCAAAACTGCTAGATTGTTATTGACACTGATGATCCGTCTTTCCAAGAATCAAGCATCACTATCAAACATTTGCATACATACAACCAGAAAGTCATTATGGATTTAATACTCTTCATCGAACATAAATATGCATTGGGTTGAAGTCTGACCAGCAGGCTGACTATGGATGTGGCGCGGGGAGTAAACCAGCAATATTCGAGCCAGTCTTCACAAAAGCAAAGACTTTTTTTAAAAAAAAGTATTTACATTTATTCCATTCATCTACAAGTGATATAATTTTCTGCCTCGGATTAAAAGGGTGTACAGGTGGTGCAATGGATCGTGGAAATCGGAAAGCCTAGAAACTGGAAAGCCGAAAGACTGGAATTCCAAGTTCAAATATCAGTCAAGTTGATTACATTCACTTTCACACGAAATACCCTGGAAAAGTACAAATTCATCTTCTCCCTACATCTATAGGTAAAATAGTAAGACTTGTATCTGGAACAAAATCCTTGTTATTCTCAAAACAAATTATTAGTACAGTATTCACTCGTAGAAAAAAAAAATAAAAAAAACAATCCAAATATGGTTTAACTTCAAATAACCTTTCAAAGACTTATAAAGCGAAAGACCAGTTCCCATACAATCACCAAAGTTAAGCAACATCAAGCCTAGTCATTACCTAGATGGGTGACCACTTGAAAATACCAGGTGTTATAAGCTTGTATGTGTGCGTAGTTTAATAGATAATTAAACTTATTTATAAATGGAACTTTGTCTCTGTGTGTGTGTATGTGTGTGTGTGTATGTGTGTGTATGTGTGTGTGTGTATGTGTGTGTGTGTGTATGTGTGTATGTGTGTGTATGTGTGTGTGTGTGTGTGTGTGTGTATGTGTGTGTATGTGTGTGTGTGTCCATTACCTATAGATTCCGAAACGGCTGAACCGATTTTCTTGAAAATTTACACAGTTGTACTATAAGCGTCTGCGAGTGTTCTTAACTATGTTTTGTGTTGAGGTACCCCCGATAAATATCGAAAATTGATAATCGAAAAAATCAGGTTATTGAAGGAGTGGTTCAATTTTAATCAAATTTGATACACTCATAGACAAAAACATAAGAAACAATATTCAGAAGTTTCAAGGTTGCAGTTCTTACAATAGTGCAGAAAATCGATAATATATATATATATAAAAGGCAAGATGTTTGTGTGTGTGTCTGTTTATCTGCCTGTATGTCTGTATTTTTTCAGCCCTTTTATTTTAGTTTTTGCTTCGGGTTTGGCTCTAAGTAGGTATAATTGTAGTTCTTAGTCTCAGCCATGATACCATTTACTCAGAGGACAAATTTAGCTTTCAAAATTCAGTTTACAACGAAAAAAACTTATTTGATATTGATACCAGGAAATCAAAATTTGACTTACATCCATTCATTTTTCTTTCAGTCTACGGTTTCGCTTTAACTGGAAACAACTATTGCTTTTTAGTCTTTCGTGCCAACGTCCAAAGAGTCTGAGCCCCAGGGCAATGGATTAGTTTTAAAGCTTTCATTACACCCGAGCAATCAGAGTGCCAAGTTCTAACTTCTGTTTTGTTCGTTATGTGAAAATAATCTTTGAAAAGATATGAATCCATCTCTTCTTCTCCTCAGCTATAGGTTAAATAGTATAAATCTGCCTCTTCTCCACCCAACTTAATTAGTATCATTAAAGCATTATTATCTCCAAAAATAATTCTTGCAATCTAAAAATATTTTCTGGCTTTAAATAACCTCCAGAAGATTTATAAGCTATAAAAAAATAAAAAAAAATGAATAAATCAAAATCAATCAGTTAAACTTTTTTATTCTCAGTCATTGTCATGCAGTGGATATCAACTCAGAATGACAAATTGGGGAGCTGAGTTCGAATTCCAATTGAATTCATTGCATTCACTTACACACAAATACCTTTGGGAAAGGTATTAAACCATCTCTTCCTTCCAGTTATGGGTTAAATAATAGAACAGATTTGGTTCTATAGTCTTGGCTGGCAACCAGTCTATCGCAGAAAGCAATGGCAACCTACTGCAAGATAATCTTCTGCCCAGTAAGTCATGTCTCTTTCGAGACATGGTCGCCCAAAGCATTTATCATGTATGGCACTTAACTGACTGACTGAATATAATAGTTAAAAACATAATTAAAACTTCTAATATCATAAAGTGGGGGATCTGTTTTCTATTGTTATGAAGTAATAAACTGATCCCCCACTAATTATACTTAATATAATAATGTAATATAATCTATCTCTTCTCCCTCCAGCTATGAGTTAAATGGCAGAACAAATTGGGTTCTATAGCCTTGGCTGGCAACCAGTCTACAGCAGAAAGTAATGGAAACCTACAGCAGGATATTTGACTGTCCAGTCAGTCATGTCTCTTTCGAGACATGATTGCCGAAAGTGTGTATCATGTATGGCACTCAACTGACTGAATGTCTTGCATCTTTCGTGGCTTTATCACTTTACTTGGGGTGAAATGATAAAAAAAATATACGAAGGCATAATTTCTACGACATCTGTCGGAAAATCAATGAAGAAAGCATTCTATGTAAATGGAATAAAGTGTTATCCGAGAGAGGACCTCGTTGTTGGTGAGGCGGTCCTCTCAACTAATGCAAAGAACAAATAAATTTTTTTAAGGAGATATTTAGATTACATTTAATTTATTCATCTTATTTTCCACCCACACGTAATTTTATAATAAATGTGAATTCAAAATGGGGGAGGAGTTGTGAGAACATAGGATCCCAAGGAGAGTAATGTGACCTGGGATTGTGAGAAACACTACCACAAAAGAAAAAGTAGTGGGTAGAGGGGAAAAAAAAGACAAAAAAAAAACAAAATTACATTTATAACAACCATTACAATTGAATTAATATGATCAATAAACAGATACTAACAAATTCTGGGGGAGGGAAGGTCTTCATTTTCTCCAATGAGTTCTGGCCAGTCTTAGACTGGAATCGAAAAATAATACTGCACAGAGAGAGAGAGAGAGAGAGAGAGAGAGACGAGACGAGAATAGTATCATATGAGTTGAGATTCTCCTGAGTCACATGCTTAATTCTAAGTTTCATCCGAGAATTACTGGATTGCCAGCTGAATTGTGACCTAGCTATTTTGATGGCTTATTCTACAAATGTTTACCCAAGAGCCACTCAAAGCAGATTTACTCTATGTTGATGAAAGCAAAATACTGCACCTCCTCGGCTTAACTCTCACAACAGACCTTAAGTGAAATGACTATATAGAATCCCTAGCTAAATCTGCTGCTAAGAAAGTCGGGTCTTTGTGTAGGGCCAGGAAGTTTTTTCTGCCTGAAAGAATTCTGCACATATATAAATCTACCATCCGCCTGTGCATTGAATACTGCTGCCATATTTGGTCGGATGCTCCTGCTATCCACCTAGATATCCTTGACAAAATGCAACAAAGAATCTGTAATGTGATAGATCTCGACTTGGCGGCTCAGATACAGCCACTTTCTCACTGGCGCAATGTAGCTTTCCTGTGTCTCTTCTACAAATACTTTCACGGCTTCTGCTCCAATGAACTTAGCTCACTGGTGCCTCCTATATATAAATTTACTCAAGCCACAAGATTAGCAACTAGGTCCCACTCTTTTACTGTGAAACCAATAAAATTTAAATACAAATTCTACTCCAGCAGCTTCTTTTCTAACCCTTCCCGCCTGTGGAATTCCCTTCCATTTACTTGCTTCTCTGACAGCTACAATCTTCAAGAATTTAAATGTAAAGTCAATAGTCATCTCCTGTCTCACTAAACTGCATCCTCTCTCTCATGCTCCCTTCTCTGTCCACTCCACTCTCATCGGTATTCTCATCCTTCTCTTACCCACTTCCTGACACCCCCTATAATCTGTCACTCTTTCTCATAACTTTCCTCCTATGTAACCCCCTGCAAAACAGTGGCAGTAAAATGCCTTGCTTGGGGCAATATGATTATAAAAAAAAAAAACTTTTCTATACTATTATAATATGAATATAAAGTGGGGGATCAATTCTACATTACAATCAATATCTAAACTGATCCCTCACTTCATGACCACAGTCACCCTTCTCTTATTTACTTCCTGACACCCCCTATAATCTGTCACTCTTTCTCATAACTTTCCTCCTATGTAATCCCCTGCAAAACAGTGGCAGTAAAATGCCTTGCTTGGGGCGATATGATTATAAAAGAAAATGTTGTTCTCATTGGCAGAATACATTGCTGAGTATTGGCGTGCCCATCCACATTTTCTTAAGTAGGAAATGAGTCCTATATTAATTAAATAATATCTGGTCTTGGGTATGACTCTAAACTGCATCCGGCAGCAAAGCCTCTGATTTGGAGGTTGTGAGGAGCTTGGAACCACCTCTTCATTGCTGTTGTTCCCAAGTCCACCCTGATCCGGAGTGGTAGCACCTGTTAGAGACCCAGCTATGGGCAAATAGTTAGCCCCTATGCTATGTCGGTTGCTAATCAACTTTACGCACCCAAAATATTAGGAACTTGGATAATCTTCCACTGTAAGCTGACTTCTTAGTATTTTGCTAACTGCCGACTAATATCAACTGCTTTAGTTCAACGATGTCCAAACTGGAAGTAACTTATTGTTCTACTGAACTCCAATAAAACTCTAAAGAACTCTCTAGAACTTCTAAGGACTCCTAAGAACTTCCCAAAAACTTCTCCAGAATTTCTCAAGAGCTTCTCAAGTTAATTAATAACTTATTAATATAGGAGGAAGAGTCCATTATCTGAGGAATAGGTGTGTTTTACCATAACATAATGATATATGTGCTTTAATGTTTAGTTTTGTTGAAGTTATAATTTGGAATATAGTTTGATTTCTTTAAGAAATTTTAGGATATTATGTGGATTAATGTCATGAAAGAGTTCTTTTATATTGTTTTTTGGTAGCATTTTAAATGAATTTTGGTGAAGTAGCTACAATATATCATAATGTACATATTGTTGATAATTTTACTACAAATATATATTGTTGGTAACTTTCTTTAATATAAAAATGTATTGCTGGTATTTTTATAAATTCATAGTATTGTGTTTTTGTTTGAGGGATCATTTTGCCCATAGATGGGATCCTAACAGGTGCTGCAACCCCAGGACAGGGCTGAGCTGGGAACAGCAGTTAAAGAGGTGGTTCCATGCACCGGAAAACCACCAATCTCCTTATCAGAGGTGTTGCTGCCAGGTGTAGTTTATTATCATACCCAGGATTAGAACAGAATTGTAAAAAAGAAAAAAACATTGAAACTAGCTAGAAGAAGAATGTGTGTGTTTGTGTATGAAACATATTATTTTGCTTTCACAGTTGAATACATGGTAGATGATGCTCAGCTTTTGTGCATAACCCTGCTTGTGTGGTCAGGATTACTAGAGGCAGTGGTATGTGTGTTTTATGTTGTAGTTTTGTTATATTTTATAATACAGTTTGATTTCTTTAAGAAATTGTAGGATATTATATGAATTAATGCCATGAAAGGGTTCTTTCATGTGGTTTGTTTTATTTCAGCATATTAACCTGTATAAGTTATTTGAAGCCAAAATCTAAATATTTTGAACGCAATTGTCTACCGTCAACTACAGATAGAATACACAACTGGTCATTTTGGTTTAAAAATGTATCGTTAGTAATTTTACTATGAATATGTGTTGTTGGTAATTTTTCTAAAATAAAAATGTAGTTCTGATATTTTTACTATAAAATGATAATGTCTTGTTTAGCATCTCACTTTTTGACCATAGCTTGGACCCTAAACGATGCTACCAGCCCAGGTCAGAGCAAACCTGAAAATAACAGCAATTAAGAGGGCTCCATGCTCTGCAAAACTTCCAATATCTGGATGAGAGGCTTTGCAGCTGAATCTAGTTCATTGTCATACCTAAGACTACGAAGGGAATGAGGATAATTTGTCCCAGTGTAAGTTGCATGGTTGGTCCCAGCTGCAAAGGAATGATGGAATGAGGAAATGCAGAGCATCAGAACTCATGCTATGGAAATAGTGATGGAGTACCAAGAGGTTTCTGACATTTCATCGGCAGGGAAGAGATTGTAGGGTAGAAAATAATTAATCACTTTAAAAGCTATGTAAACCCTTTTGAGATTTATCAAAACAGGATTAGGCAGTTCCGGCCCAGTTATGGCAGCAATATTCCAATTTTTGGTCTGATTTGGTTCTTTTTAAATATACAGTATAGCAAGGGAAGTCGGATACTTACTTAAGCCATACATTGAACCAACTATTTTTGGCCTGATCTGGCTCTTTTTAAAGATACAGTATAGCAAGGGAAGTTGGACACTTACTTGAGCCGTACAATGAACCAACTATTTTTGATCTGATCAGGCTCTTTTTAAAGATACAGTATAGCAAAAGAACTCAGACTTACTTGAGCCGTATAATGAACCAACTATTTTTGGCCTGATCTGACTCTTTTTAAAGATACAGTATAGCAAGGGAAGTTTGATACTTACTTGAGCCGTACAATGAACCAACTATTTTTGATCTGATCTGGCTCTTTTTAAAAATACAGTATAACAAGGGAAGTTGGATACTTACTTGAGCTGTACAATGAACCAACTATTTTTCATCTGATCAGGCTCTTTTTAAAGATACAGTATAGCAAAAGAACTCGGACTTACTTGAGCCGTATAATGAACCAACTATTTTTGGCCTGATCTGGCTCTAGTAAAGATAGAGCATAGCAGGGGGACATAGCTACTTACTGGGACCATACAATGAACCTTGATAATGGCTAAAAGTATGGCCAAAAGCGCTTGGTAACACAAAACATTCAAACACTTTTATATAATGTATGTTCTGAAAAGAAAAAATTACATAAGAAATTATAGAATTAATGTGGGGAAACTTGTCACGTCCCTTAGGTGAGCAGGGTTATTTTAATTATGTCAATCACCAAATGGAAAAAAATACACACCAAGCCCATGTTCCTGGGTATAACAGTAAACTGCATCCGGCAGCAAGGCCTCTCACTGGAAGGTTGTGAGGAGCATGGAATGACCTATTAATTGCTGCTGTTCCCAGGTCCACCCTGAACCAGAGTGGTAGCACCTATTAAGGTTCCAGCTATAGGCAAATAGTTGAACCCCACCAAAAACTGGGGTCAAACAATATGAAAGTATGAAAATAGACTTTTATAGAAATATCTGCATAAAAATAAACTTTTATAGAAAAATATATATATTTTTTAAGAAAAATATATTACCAATAATACATTTTTGAAAGAAAAAATTATTTCCATAACACATTTTTAAAGGAAAAAAATTATTAACAGCAATACATTTTTTAATAGAAAAATAGAAAATATCTTCAGTTTTCTAAAATAAAAAATAATTTTTTTTCATCAAAATCTGACTAAATCAACCTCTCACTATAACCGAACATTAAAAAATACCTTAAATACCTTAAAACCAGACCTTTTGGGCATTAAATAAGCCACAGAGGTTGATATGCTGTTAAACAAAACTCAAACTGAAACTAAATACCAAGCCCACAAATGATGCAAAAACATGAAACATTTTTACACGCATGAACACAAACAGTTAATAGCATCTTGAACTGGCTGAGGGAGTATAAAAACAGTTGCCTGATGATTGTGGTTAAATGCATGAAACTTTTAGTTGTGATAAGTTTGTAGCGTAAGAGAGATGGTTAATGTTTCTTTGTTTCGGCCTTGTGTCAGACTTAACCAAACTCCCTACAGCTTAAAAGATTTTATGCCGAATTATCATCATTATCAGAAGGTTGGTTGTCGGCAGGATGGAATGTGTGGAATAGTGTAAGAATAAAATGTACATTTTGCATTTTAAAATAGAAATTTATTAAAAGGAGGAATAACAAGAATTTGTAGAAATTAATGTTCAATTAGAAAGTTAAGGTATCAAGAGTTCGTAGAAAATGTTCGTAGTAGCAATTGTTGAAAGAGATTAGGAGAAAGAGAAAGCGGACAATGTCAAAATGGAATAGCCAAGGACGCATTCCAGAAGCTAAGCAGAGTATTAAGAGACAGGAAAATTTTGCTAGAAACAAAGAAAGTACTGGATTGCTATGTGATGTCTGTTCTTCAATATGGCAGCGAATGCTGGACAATCTCATCAAGGATGAAGGAAAGACTTGGAGCAACTGAAATGCAGTTCTACAGAAGGATGCTGTGAATACTCTGGATCGAGCATGTGAGCAATGATGAGGTTTTAGAAAGGAAATTTAGAAATTACATCAATTCAGTTGAAAAGTTCATTTGAAGCTGTTGGGTGCGGTTAATGTTTCTTTGATTCAGCCTTGTGTCAGACATAACCAAACTCCCTACAGCTTACAAGTTTTATGCAGAATTATCATCATCAGAAGGTTGGTTGTCGGCAGGATGGAATGTGTGGAATAGTATAAGAATAAAATATACATTTTGCATTTTAAAAATAGAGATTTATTAAAAGGAAAGAATAACACAAGTTGTAGAAGTTAATGTTCAATTAGAAACATTAGTAAGAAGTCAACCATCCGTCCGTGCATGGAGTACTGCTGCCATTTATGGTCAGGTGCCCCTGCCATTCTCCTCAGTGTTCTTGACAAGCTCCAAAGGAGAGTCTGTAATGTGATAGGTACTGATCTGGCAACTCGACTGCAGCCACTTCCCCATCGTTGAAATGTGGCCTCCCTCTGTCTCTTCTATAAATACTTTCATGGCTTCTGCTCGGATGAGCTTAAGTCACTGATGCCTCCTCAACAGGTGTTTACCCATGCAACCAGACTGGCAACTGGGTCCCACCCATTCACAGTCAGGTTAGCCAAATGCAGACGACAATTCTACTCCTGCAGCTTCCTCTCTCGCACTTCCCGCCTGTGGAACTCACTCCCGTATTCTTGCTTTCCTGACGGCTACAACCTCCAGAAATTTAAATGCAAAGTCAATACTCATCTACTAACCACTGGACTCTAGCTCTCTCCCTCCCCTGTATAACCTTCCCTTTCTCTCCACCTATGTATCTGTCATCGCACCTGCTTTCTCAGCTTTCTATTGTTCCTTTCTAACTAGTTTGTACTCCTCACTCTTTTCTAATTAATCTTTTTACATTTATGTAACCCCCTGCACATCAGTGGCATTTCCGCCTTGCTCGGGGTGAAATGATTAAAAAAAAAAAAAAAGAGTAGAGTTCGTGTTCAGTGATAAAGTTATGGATATCAAGACTTGTAGAAAATGTTAGTACTAGTAACTGTTGAAAGAGTATATGTGTATGTACTTAGGATGTGCGTTGTGGTACAGTGGATATCGGCTTGGAACGAGAAACCGGGGGGCCTAGTTCGAATTCCAGTTGAATCCATTGTATTCACTTACGCACAAATACCCTTGGGAAAGGTATTAATCCGTCTCTTCCTTCCAGTTATGGGTTAAATAACAGGACAGATTGGGTTCTATAGCCTTGGTCGGCAACCAGTCTACCGCAGAAAGCAATGGCAACCTACTGCGGGATAATCTTCTGCCCAGTCAGTCATGTCTCTTTCGAGATATGATCGCCCAAGCATTTATCACGTATGGCACTTAACTGACTGACTGAATATAATAGTTGGAATAATGATTAAGGCTTATATTGGTCATAAAATGGGGGATCCGTTTGTTACTTGATAACAATAGGAAACCGATCCCCCACTAATTACTAAACAATAATATAATAGGTTTCTTTTCCCTTTACCTATGAGTCAAATAACAGGACAGATTGGGTTCTATAGCTTTGGTCGGCAACCAGTCTACCGCAGAAAGCAATGGCAATCTACTGCGGGATAATCTTCTGCCCAGTCAGTCATGTCTCTTTCGAGACATGATCGCCCAAGCGTGTATCACGTATGGCACTTAACTGACTGACTTACATTTGTATGTATGTATTCAGTAGGAATGTCTTTGGATGGAGAAGGAGAAGCAAAAGGAATCAGCAGAAGGAAAGAGAAAGAAGACCAATGTCCTGGTTAGCTTGAAGCTTCTCTAGTTACATTTTAGCTTGTTATCTTTGCAGCTTCCATCCCCTGACTGCCTTGACTGATGCCGAGGTCATTTATATAGTCCTTTTTGAACTTCTCACACAGAGTCCTCAAGTCTTGCAAGTCACTTCCATTGGTCAAAAATCAATTTAACACCTACTTGCGAATTCTAGGTTCCTACTTTTTCTTTAAGCACATGGTCAATCCTTTTTCTATTTGGGAAAACCAGGATTTCAGGTATCATTGTAAAAGTGAATAAGGTTGATTTTAATTAATTTCTTATCCTCTACAAATCATTGGTCACTGAAAGTTATTTAAAAAATTATATAAATATAATGGGGTTTGGGGATGCTCCCTCTGAGGTCCAGAAAGCAAATGACCAAAACTGGTCTTTGTGCACCGCACCGCACGCACCTGGCTATGTTCCAGCAGAAAATTTTATTTATCCCAGAATTAAATACAGGTGTGAATTCCCAAATGACCTACTGGGACCCAGAAAGATGAAATAAAAAGCTGACACAGAAAGCATCACCAGAGTTGAAAAAGTGCATGCATAATTAGCATGTCCCTTGACCTCGTCAAGGATTCACTATGCTTGCCTCGCCTTCCCCTCTCACCTTCTTCTTCGCTGTCCCCTGAGCTACTTACCCCAGCAAAGGAGTAGAAACATCAAAGACATTCCTAACTGACAAAGCTCACATATACATACCCACAAGCTCTCTTTCTGCATTTACTGCTAGGAACATTTTAACATCCTTTGGACCCCTCCTAAAGACATTACTTTATTTGTAAAAAAACCTAATTGATATATATATATATATATAAAATGTTGTTTCTATACTCAGTTTGATTTTCTTATTTTATAACCCTTTTTATAACTTATAGTGGGCTATCAACTAACGAGGCCAAATTCAATTAATCTGCTTCAACATCCAACTACGTTTCACTAGAATGGATAACCCACTATAATGCAACCCTAAGCAACCTATGTCACACCCACTTTTGTATCTTTTAGTCTTCATTTGTAAACAAGTTTGTTTTGGTACCTGAGGTCTCAGACTGGTACAATATTTCTGACTCAAGAAAAAATTCTGTTGCCATCATATCTGGGTAGACTGTAGGGATAAGAAATTAAAAACTAAAAACATCTTGAAAAAACCCAGAGTAAAATTGCATGTCTGCAAAAGCGGATTCAAATGACTATTCACAAGTCAGTGCAAAAAGTAAATCCTGATTGGATTAAAAACAGAAAATTCATAATGACGCTATTTCACATCTAAAAAATGCTCCCTGGAGCCGGTTACGTGACCAGATTTAATTACTTAAGGACATTCTGTGACAGGTCAACAGAGTCAGATGGAAGCCGCGAGACGAAACACCTAAAATGCAACTTCAACTTAAAATCGATCCAGAGATAAGGTCAGGTCGCACCTTGTTCTCTTTCTCCTGATCTCTTTCAACAATGACAACTACGAACATTTTCTACAAGTCTTGATGCCCATAACTTTATCATTGAACGTGAACTCTACTCTTAACTCCTTAATAATGTTTCGAATTGCACATTAACTTCTACAACTTGTGTTATTCTTTCCTTTTAATAAATTTCTATTTTAACATGAAAAATGTATGTTTTATTCTTTCACTATTCCACGTATTCCAACCTGCCGACAACCAACCTTCTAATAACGATGAGACCCTGATAATTCTTCGGATGATAATTCTGGATAGAACTTGTAAGCTGTAGGGAGTTCGGTTAAGTCTGACACAAGGCCGAAACTAATAAACTTTAACCAGCCCAATACTAATTCAACCTTCTTAACTTCACGAGTTTTAGGTTTGTTCTCAATTCTTCTTTCGGATTTTATTAGGTTTTTGTAAGATGTCAAGTGTTGTTTCGGTATTAGCAGAGTTTGTGACGTTGACACAAGAGCCTAAAATAAATACTTAGCCGATTGTAAGTGGATATTTTATAAGTGTGTATCTGAAGCAATAACTATCTTGTTAGACGAGCAGCAAATTCTATAATCATCAGTCATTGGCATACAATCAACCAGGTGGCAGTGCAGCGGTTAGATTATTAGACGTGGGTTTGAAAGATTGATTCTTGCAAATCTAAACTTATTTATAAATGGAACTTTGTCTCTGTGTGTGTGTGTGTGTGTGTGTGTGTGTGTGTGTCCGTTACCTATAGACTCCGAAATGGCTGAACCAATCTTCTTGAAAATTTACACAGTTGTACTATAAGCATCTGCAAGTTGTAGGGAGTTTGGTTATTTACGACACAAGGCCGAATCAAAGAACCATTAAACATCTCCCTACGGCTTCAGTTCTATAGAAACTTGTAAGCTGTAGGGAGTTCGGTTATGTCTGACACACAGTCGAATCAAATAAACTTTAACCAGCTCCCTACTGCTTCAAGACAAGACACTTAAACATGTGCACGCATCACCTGTAAGTCCTGCAAATACCTGTTTTCTCCTATCCTCTTTTCTCAATAAGAGTAGATAGGTTCACACTCCTCCCCGATCTTTTGAACAGGAGTAGAGGTTTTATAGCGGGTATCTTATCTATTCTTTTTTCATTGTAGTGGTGGGTGTCTGTTCTAGTGAAGGGCAGCTGTATACTTGTTGCAGGTTAATGAAATTTGGCCTTGTGGTAGATAGCCCACTATAAGTCATAAAATGATTATAAAATCAAGAAAGGCAATTTGAGTATAAAATAACATTTATATATATATATATATATATATATATATATATACACATTTCAATTAACGTTTTAAAATTAAAGCAATACTTGAAATAAAGGTCCAACAGAGGTTAGAATGTTCATGAAAAGTAATAATGAGCTGAAAAAGATAAAAGGCTTAGGAATGTGGGGAGCGGAGGTATGTCAGGAATGCCTTTGAAGTAGTCGCTCCTGAGGTCAGTAAGTACTTTTGAGACAGTGAAGAAGGAAAGAGGCAAGCATAGTAGCCGCTCAACTTAAGTCAAGGTGAGACACTGGTTACTCTCGCCTGTCTGTCTGTCTGCTGGGTGCTTGTCTGTATCTGCCTTTTATATCTGCTTTTTGGATCAAAAGCAGCTTGTTTTAAATTTCATACTTGTATTTGATTCTGGGCTTCCCATTGACTGATAAATAAAATTTGCGTAGGCTCGCGAAATGGAAATTTGATATTTGATTAATTTTTATTTTTCAACCGAAACATCTGCGCGAACTCAGATGTGCACGATGAATTTTGTTCATTTGCCTTCTGGTCAGCATAGAGCAAACATCCAGTCCCTCGTTTTTGCTTGGTCAGTATCACCACAGGTAGTCTCCTTTATTTTGTTGTTTAAGATTGTGTTTTTGGTTCCTTTTCGTGATGTAACCTATAGTGGGTTGCTTATCTATTCTTTTCTGTTAGTAGTGGGAGTCCGTTCTAGTGAAGGGTAGTTATATACTGTTGCAGGTTAACGGAATTTGTATTTGTTGTAGATAGCCCACTATAAGTCATAAAATGATTACAAATCAAGAAAGGCCATTTGAATAGAAAAATAACATTTTATAGATAACACATATCAATTAATGTTTTTACAATTGAAGTAATACATGAAGTATAGGTCCAACGGAAGTTAAAATGTTCATGGCAATAAAATGCTGAAAGAGAATTAATGCTTAGAAATTTGGGAGTGTGTAAGTAAGGAATGTCTTTGATGTATTCGCTTCTTAGGTTAGTAAGTAGTTTTTGAGGCAGGGAAGAAGGAAAGAGGTAAGGGAGGCGAGCGTAGTAAGCCGCTTGACTTGGTCAAGGGAGATACTAATCACTCCCTTCTCCTCGAGTCGGTCTGCCTGGCGATGCTTCCTGTATCCACTTTTCATATCTTCTTTTTGGATCACAGCAGCTCATTTGGGATTTCACACTTGTATTTGGTTCTGGGCTTCCCATTGGCTGATAAATAAAATTTGTGTAGGCTCGTGAACTGGAAATTTAATATTTAATGAATTTTTAGGTTTTAACCGGAACATCTGCGTGGAGCCGGCGACACAGCGACAACTTTTGGTCATTTGCTTTTTGGTCGTGAAAGCGCAAACATCCGGTCCATCGCTTTTGCTTGGTATCACCACAAACCCTCAAAATTGAGTGGACTTGTACAGAGTGAATATCACTGTAAAAGTGTTATTATATGCATTCACTTACCTGATGAACAATACACAATAACTGTTTGATTTAAAATGCAGTAAAGAAAAACTGAAGAAGACATCTACAATATTGCAGTCGAAACAACAGAAATTAGGTTACAAATCCAAATAATCCACAGAACAACCAGAAGTCTTAAAAATGCTGTTGAGATAAAATTGAGGATAAATATAACAAAGATGAGGATAGCAATCTAAATAATCCCTGAAATTAAATAAAAACACACGACGTCTATAGAATGCACTTGTAGAAAAACACTGATAAAAACAATAAAGACGAGGATACTCATACAAATAATAATTGATTGTAAGTTTAATTTTATTTCATGATGTGAATGTCTTAAGTGCACACATGTAAAAAATTAGCGAGCAAAGTTGCCATGTTTCCCCCCACCCCGGACTGCACCTAATAACCTTAAATAAAATTTAATGAAAGGTAAAAAGAGTGACGCAAAGAGAGACTTGGTTTTTTTTTTTCTTTGTCGAAAGGGAGAAAAAAAAACTTGCTTGGCTAGTCTTATGTTAGAAACAATTGCAAGACAATCATTTAATCTCAATCTTTTTAGATTTATGCTAATGAAGCAGAAAAAAAGTATTGACTGACTGATTGTTATAAATTTTATTTCTACAATATCTGATTTTTTCCGATTCCCTTTCATTATCTTTTTTTTTTTTTTTACTCTCTTGTAACTTAAAAAAAAAAGAAATTCATGTCAGCTGAACGAATATTTTCCATGTAACTTACATTTTTTTTCCCCTTCTTTTACGGAAAAAGCCGAGTGCAACACGAGCGAATAGATTTTTATTTAATATAAACTGACATTGTTGCTGTAGCCGAACAGTACGTGGGCGTCTACTGGGGAAAACGAACGAACGAAATAAAGAAGGGAGAAAAAGGATGAAAATTGCTGTTTTGTATCGAGGAAGATGACAGCAGTCGAACGAAAGTGAGGCAAAAGAAAAATCGAAGTGGCGGCCATGTTGACGGTGGCAAAGGTGGCGGCCATAATGAAAGAGGCAGAACGCTTCATATCTCAACTGTTTGCGATCAATAAAAACTATTTTCCTACAAACTGAACAACAAAAAAAAAAATGTTTCGGGAAGGGAGACTATAATGTATATAATTATCACTCTCAGTATTCGGGGTGGGTATATGCAGATAAAAGACAAAACTGATTCTGATAAAACATATTCGTTCAATATAAGATTCGGCCTGCGTTATTAATATGGGAATATTAACCCAATTTAATTGAGTCAATTATGTATTTTTTTTTCTCAATTTATTGATAATATAGCATTTCTGAGAGTTACATTCAGTAATCAAATCTTAAAATTAGCTGAGAGACATTATTTTCTCCCCTCTTCTTTCCTATGCACATATATTTGCTATCTGCTATATTTTGTCATCATTAAATGGCTAAAAAGACGCATTTCAGAAGCTAACCAGAACACTGAAAGACAGGAAAATCTCACTAGAAATAAAGAAAAGAGTGCTGGATTGCTGTGTGATATCTGTCCTTCTGTATGGTGTGGGATAGGAAATTAAGAATTAAAAGCAACTTTCTTCTTCACTTTTACAAAAATTCACAATGACGCGTGAAATCCTGTTTTTTCTTTTTTTTTCCCAAATAGAAAAAGGATTGACCATGTGCTTAAAGAAAAAGTCGAATCCGGATTTCGCAAGTAGATGTTAAATTGATTTTCTGACTAATGGAAGCGATTTGCAAAACCGAAAAGGACCTGGCGATCTAGTGTAAAAAATCTAGATGACAATAAATGACTTCAATCAGCATCAGTCAGTCAGATGGGAACACACACACACACACACACACACACGCACACACACACACACACACACACACACACACACACACATATATATATAATGTAATGGGAGAAACTTCAACCTCGACCCGGACATAAGTTCGCGTCGCATATTGTCCTCTTTTTCCTTTCTTTCTCGTGCGCTGATTCATTAGTTCTTCTTCTTCACCCAAAGACATTCCCACCAAGCAAACGCTTATACATACATACGTATGCATAAACTCTTTCCAACAAATTACTACTAAGAACATTCTTAACTTTCTAATTAAGCATTAATATCTACGGATTCTTGTTATTCTTTTCTATCAATAAATTTCTATTTTAACATGCAAATGCATATTTCTATTCTTCCACTATTTCACACAAATCCAACCAACATTCAAACCTTTTGAAGATAACCCGATGAAAAACTTCAGGTAATTCTGGATAAAAATAGTAAGCTGTAGGGAGTTCGGTTAAGAATGACACGAGGCCGAATTAATAAAAATTAACCATTTCTCTATAGCTTAAATAGAAGTGAATGCTGGACGATCTTTACAAGGATGAAGGGGAGGCTTGAGGCTGCAGAAATGTGGTTTTACAGATGGATGTTGAGGATACCATGAACGGAGTTTAGAAGCAGGGTGATGGTTAATGTTTATTGAATTGGCCTTGTGTCAAACATAACCAAACTTCCTAAAACTTACAGGTTTTATCCAGAATTATCAGAAGGTTATCAGCAGGTGGATTTGTGGAAGAATAAAAGTATACCTTTTGTATGTTTAAATAGAAAAGAATAAAATTTCAGCAGACCTGAAATGGAATGACTATATCGAATCCATTGCTAACTCCGCTGCTATGAAAGTCGGTTCTCTGTGTAGGGCCCGGAAGTTTTTTCCGTCTAAATCTATCCTGCACATATATAAATCTACCATCCGCCCGTGCATTGAATACTGCTGCCACATCTGGTCGGGTGCCCCTGCTGTTCTCCTCGGGCTTCTCGATAAGGTTCAGAGGAGGGTCTGTAATGTGATAGATACCGACTTGGCAGACCGCCTGCAGTCTCTCTCCCACCGGCGCGACGTGGCTTCCCTGTGTCTCTTCTATAAATACTTTCACGGCTTCTGCTCCGATGAACTTAGATCACTGGTGCCCCCTAAATACGAATTTGCACGAGATACTAGATTAGCAACTAGATCCCACCCTTTTACAGTGAAACCGATAAAATGCAACCGCAACTTCTACTCCAACAGTTTCTTTCCCCGCACTTCCCGACTGTGGAATTCCCTTCCACACGATTGCTTCCCCGACGGCTACAATCTCCAGGAGTTTAAATGTAAGGTCAATAGACACCTCCTAACACACTAACCTGCTCCTATTCTATCAAACACTCTTCCCATCTGCCCAACCCTCATCCTCGGTATCCTTACTCATCTGTCACCTTCCTCCTGACATTCCCTATGTCTAACCACTCCTTCTCTTTACCTTCCCCTATGTAGCCCCATGCGCAATAGTGGCAGTGGAATGCCTTGCTTGGGGTGAGATGATTAAAAAAAAATGAATTGGTAGAAGTTAATATTCAATGAGAAACAGTATTAAGAAGTTAAGATTATCAAGAGTTCGTAGTAGTCCTTGCAAGAGTGAATTTATGTGTACGTAGGCAGGAACGTATGTATGTATGTATGTATGTATGTATGTATGTATGTATGTATGTATGTATGAGCTTTTATTGTTGGGTAGGATTGTCTTTGAAGCTATCGCTCAGGTGAATGGTGAAAAGAAAGAAGGTGAGAGAGAAAGAGAGAGGTAATAATATTAACGATCGCTCGACGTTTGTCAAGGCTACAAATTATGCTCGTCATCTTCTTTCTCTGGCGACAGTCGACTTGTCCCGTCATTTTATTTCGTTTGTGGGGCTTGAAAAGATCATTTGGGAATTCACTTCCGGAGGGATTCTGGTTTTTCCATTGGACAACGAACAAACTTCGCGTCGGCTCGCGAAAAGTGTCCGTAAAATGATTTATTTCTGATAACTGAAGATTATTTTAATTTTGTTTGTAGATGTTTCCTAGGTTTCTATTAGCGGAAAAAACATTTCGCATCGAGGTGTGAAATTTCACGAGTGCAACGATGAGGTGTTGGAAAGGATGCAAACGAGAAGAAAACTGATACTAAGTATCAGGAAGAGACAAATGATGTTCCTGGGACACGTAACGAGGAAGGAAGGCTTGGAGAACTTAATAAATAAACACGGGTCGGATAAATGGAAGGAGAGACGGAAAAGCAGCGCGAGACGTAGTTGTTAGGTCTAAGCAAATGGATGTCGGAGCAGGCCTAAAAGAGATGCCCAGAGAAAAAATATTGAGAGCAACAAGAGACAGAGCCAAGTAGAAGTCCATGATCGCCTACGTCCTGAAGGGACACGGCACATCAAGACGAAGACGAAATAAAACTGAAAGACATGACTGCGTAGGTAATCAGTAATGTGAAAAGGTCGATTCATATCTAATCAGAATTTGATAAACAAATTAGAAATTATAATGTGGATATAAAGTGGGGGATCAATTCTCTATGATAATCAATATATAAACAGATCCCCCACTTTGTGTCCATCAGAGTTTCTAATCATTTATGTTCTAGATTTATGGGCTTGAGCAAATGGATTTCCGAGCAGGGTTTGAGGAGAGTAACAAGAGAAAAAAAATATTGAGAGCGACAAGAGACAGAGCCAAGTGGAAGTCCATGATCGCCTACGTCCTGAAGGGACACGGCACATCAAGACGAAGACGAAATAAAACTGAAAGACATGACTGCGTAGGTAATCAGTAATGTGAAAAGGTCGATTCATACCTAATCAGAATTTGATAAACAAATTAGAAATTATAATGTGGATATAAAGTGGGGGATCAATTCTCTATGATAATCAATATCTAAACAGATCCCCCACTTTGTGTCCATCAGAGTTTCTATTCATTTATGTTCTAGATTTATGGGCTTGAGCAAATGGATTTCCGTGCAGGGTTTGAGGAGAGTAACAAGAGAAAAAAATATTGAGAGCGACAAGAGACAGAGCCAAGTGGAAGTCCATGATCGCCTACGTCCTGAAAGGACACGGCACATGAAGAAGGAGAATCAAGGAATCTCTACAGGGCGCGATGGATGAATTGTCTAAATGATACCAAAATGGAAATAACTCTGACATCACATTTTAACAGAAATATTTACCAAAATTACAAAAGAATATCTTGAAATGCTAAAGATTATTTTTTTTTTTTAATCGTGTCGCCCCAAGCAAGGCATTTTACTGTCACTGTTGAGGAGGAATGTTATGAGGAGTGAGAGGTTGCAGGGGGTGTCAGGAAGAGAGTAGGAGAGGGAAGAGAGTACTGATAAGAGTGGGGTGGATGTAGAAAAGCATGAGAGAGAGGATGTAAGTTAGTGAGACAGGAGATGACTATTGACTTTACATTTAAATTCTTGGAGATTGTAACTGTCAGGCAGGAAAGCAAGTATACGGAAGAGAATTCCACAGGCGGGAAGATCGAGAAAAGAAGCTGCTGGAGTACAATTTGCGTTTACAATTGATTGGCTTCACAGTAAAAGGGTGGGGCCTAGTTGCTAATCTTGTGGCTTGAGGAAATTCGTATATAGGGGGTACCAGTGAGCTAAGTTCATTGGAGCAGTGGCTTCAACTATGGCCTCCAGACGATTTTGGAATCTCTTGCGACTCATCTGGATGGTCTCTTTTTTCAGTTGGTGAATACTGCCGTAATGTTTGCTTTCAGTTCATCGTTTAGTGTTACAAGGAGTGTTTCTGGTTTCTTGATCACATGTGCCCCACAAGTGGTTGCCGTCTGGGGAGTGAGGTGGCGGTGATGTGACTGTCTGACAACCATGACTGGGTTCTCCTTTTTGTGTGGCATGGTGCAGAGTCCTGTTGCAAGACATAGGGTCGCTCAGCAGCCACCCTCTTGACCCAGGGCAGCACTACCTAATTTAAGCATTTGATGTACATCCCCGTGTTGAGTCTACCCTGTGAGAAGATGAATCAACTTCACTAGTGATCGATCCAAGTACCATAATGTTAACTGGATCTAACTGTTTTCGAACCCTCTGCACCGACCTCAGATTGACAACCAAACACTGAAATGCTTGTATCGGAGCTGCCGGTGCGAATGCCAAACAGTACAGTATGCTGTTTCCAAATTTCTGGTGGAGTGAATAGCATCATGGTGCTCTTTTTCTCACAGATGGTGCCCAACTGATCCTACTATACTATACAGCCAACAAAATAAAAAAAGGGCACGTGTAAAATTTTATAAATGGCGATAATTTACCCATCACATCCTGCATTTATTTGAAATTTGAAACTTATCTTTGAGTTAACAATTCTTTTACTGACTGAACCCCTAAATACGCATTAATTATTATAATGATTCTAACAAATTGCATTCTTCTTCAATATGCTATGTCCCTTCAGAGTGTTGATTATCATGGCTCTCCACAATTTCCTGTCTTTTGTAGCTTGCAATAAATTTTGTCTTTTTGTTATATATCCTAAACCATATTCTGCCATCCATTTAATCAAGCTCATTCTTTTTTTCCTATGTACCGTGTCTCTTCAGAATGTTGGCGAACATGGCTCTCCACATTTTCGTTGTAGTTCGTAATAAATGTTATCTTTTTGCTATATCTCCTAAACCTTGTTCTGTCATCCATCAACACGAGCTCTTTCCTTTTTTTCTATGTGCCATGTTCTTTCATGACGTTGGCGATCATGGCTCTCCATAATTTCCTGTTCTTTGTAGATAATCAGTATTTCATTGATTGATTGATTAGTTTTCTATGACTTATCAACAAACAAAAAATTATAATGTGGATAGAAAGTGGGGGATCAATTCTACATTACGATCACTATATGAAATGATCCCTCACTTTATGGCCACAGTTGTTTCTATGCATTTATATTCCAGAGACTGTAAATAAATCTAAAAGACATGCCTGTGTAGATAATCACTATTCCATTGATTGATCCCTTTTTTATGGCTTGCCAAAACTTTTAAGGTTATTTAAAGCCAGAAATTATTTTAGATTGTAAGAATTTTTTATTTTGAAGATAAGAATGGTTTAGTGATACAAGTCTTAGTAATTCACACCTTTCCCAAAGGTGTTAGTGAATGTAATGAACTCAATAGGAATTCGAACACGGCTCTCTGGTTAGCAATTCCGAGTCATTTTTCATTACACCACCCATATATCCAAACATACATCACCTGGTTTTCCTGAGTAGTCACCCATCTAGGTACTAACCAGACTAGATGTTGCTTAACTTTGGTGATTGTACAAATAGATTATTATCTTTATTTTGAATGTTTTCCCGTTTTAACTGGAAATCTTACATATTGGGTGCTGTCTATAAAGTCATGCAATACTACTTTTGCTGGATATTTACAATGCGACGATAGTGAGACGACACTAGGCTTTATTCTAATTTTCACTCAAGTATCATCACACAGTAACGAAGTAGCTTGAGTGGCTCTTGAGCCTTGAATTATTACCTAATAATCTAAACTTATTTATAAATGGAACTTTGTCTGTGTGTGTGTCTGTGTGCTTGTCTTTGTGTCCGTTACCTATAGACTCTGAAACGGCTGAACCGATTTTCTTGAAAATTTACACAGTTGTACTATAAGCTTCTGCGAGTGTTCTTAGCTAGGTTTTGTGTCGAGGTATTCCCGATAAATATCGAAAATCGATAATCGAAAAAATCAGTTATAGAAGGAGTGGTCCGATTTTAATCAAATTTGATACACTCATAAACAAAGACATAATAAACGATATTTAGAAGTTTCAAGGTTGCAGTTCTTACAATAGTACAGAAAATCGATAATATATATATATAAAAGGCAAAATGTTTGTGTGTTTGTCTGTTTATCTGCCTGTATGTCTGTGTTTTTTTTTTTTTTCAGCCCTTTTATTTTAGTTTTTGCTTCAGGTTTGGCTCTAAATAGGTATAATTGTAGTTCTTAGTCTCAGCCATGATACCATTTACTCAGAGGACTTATTTAGCCTTCAAAATTCAATTTACAACAAAAAATACTTATTTGATATCGATACCAGGAAATCAAAATTTGACTTACATCCATTCATTTTTCTTTCAGTCTACGGTTTCGCTTTAACTGGAAACAACTAATGCTTTTTAGTCTTTCGTGCCAACGTCCAAAGAGTCTGAGCTCCAGGACCATGAATTAGTTTTAAAGCTTTCGGTACACCCGAGCAACGCCGGGTATACTGCTAATATTAGCATATAAAAAAATGTAAAAACATTATTATCTTCTCTTCTTCCTGATGATTTTTTTTAATTTTCATCCAGGGATCGTGCTTTGTGGGTATCCTCTATCAATTCGTACTACAGCATCTTCTGTAGGCTATTTGCAGTACGAAGCAATGCAGACTTCCTAAGATATTAGATATTCTTTATACTAGATTCTTTATAACTTGCATGAAGGGAAAATAAATTTCTTTTTTATTAATATTTTATTTATTTATTTTATGTGATACGCCCATGTATTGAATACTGCTGCCACATCTGGTTGGGTGCCCCTGCTATTCTCCTCGGGGTTCTTGACAAATTCCAACGGAAAATCTGCAATGTGATCGATCCCGACTTGGCAGCTCGGCTGCAGTTGCTATCTCACTGGCGCAATGTGGCTTCCCTGTGTCTTTTCTAAAAATACTTTCATGGCTTCTGCTCCAATGAACTTAGCTCACTGGTGCCCCTATGTATGAATTTACTCGAGCTACTAGACTAGCTATTAGGTCCCACCATTTTACAGTGAAACCGATAAAATATAACCACAATTTCTTCTTTATCAGCTTCTTTTCTTGCACTCCTCGCCTGTGGAATTCCCTTCCGTATACTTGCTTCCCCGATAGCTACAATCTCCAGGAATTTAAATGTAAGGTCAATAATCTCACTGACTTGCATCCTCTCTCTCTCATGCTCCTTTCTCCGTCCACTCGACTCTCATCAGTATTCTCATCCTTCTCTTACCCACTTCCTGACACCCTCTATAACCTGTCACTCCTTCTCATAACTTTCCTCCTATGTAACCCTCTGCAAAACACTGGCAGCAAAATGCCTTGCTTGGGGCGATATGATTATAAAAAAAAAGTATACTATTATAATGTGGTTATAAAGTGGGGGATCAATTCTACATTACAATCAAAATATAAACTGATCCCTCACGTTATGGCCACAGTCATCTTTCTCTTACCCATTTCTTGACACCCCGTATAACCTGGCACTCTTTCTCATAACTTTCCTCCTATGTAACTCCCTGCAAAACAATGGCAGTAAAATGCCTTGATTGGGGCGATATGATTATAATATATATATATATATATATATAATCTCCAGGTGTTTAAATGTAGGATCAATAGACACCTCCTACCACACTAACTCCCAACTATCCTCAGAACACTCTCATCTACCCAACCCTCATTCTCAGTATCCTTACCCGCCTATCACCCAGCCTCTGACATTTCCTATATTTAATCAGCCTTTCTCCACTCTACGTAGCCCCCTGCGCAGTAGTGGCAGTGACATGCCTTGCTCGGGGTGAAACGCTTATAAAAAAAAAATATCAACATCTGTGGGTCATCAAATGCTGAAAATGAACTATTTTGTATGTAATCTAACTTGAATAACTTAAGATGCGAGTGTGAAAAAACCTAACACGCACGCACACATCTAAACTCTCCGACCTGGTCACTACTTGACTTATCTATTTATACGCGATACCTTGGTCATCAGAAAAACAAACGGATCTCGATATGTGAAGTCACAAGTTTATTCGTCTGAAGAGAGTCCACTTTAGACTTTTTCCATCCACTTTACTCTCATTGTACAAGTATTCTCATCCTTTTATTATCCTCTTCCTGACACCCCCTATAACCTGCTCCTCTTTCTCATCACTTTTCACCTATGTAACCCCCTGTGCAACAGTAGCAGTAAAACTGCCTTGCTTGGAGTGAAATGATTAAAAAAAAAACCTGTTATAGTGGTACATCCTGCCATCCCCGAGAATAGTATGCTCGACTTTATAAAAGACGGTAACGAGCGGTACGATGAGGAAAAATCTTAGGCATTCGCCTGACTGCTCTATGACACTGTCAGCTCTCTGCCTTCGGGTAGAGGGCGCTCTCTGCTTCCGAGCAGAGAGCACAAACCCAGTCGTGGTTCCGCCGAAGGGTAGAACCACGACTGGGGAAAAATAGACAGAGATTTTTTGGCCCGGCTATATGGCCGGGAATACCCACTATAAAATGACCATGTGTCACATCTGGCCTTGCGTGGGAAGGCTAGTAAATACAGAAAAGGTCTTAGGCGAAGGCATTCACTATTCGATAGTCGATTCTGCTCCAACCCGTGGCTTGCCTATATGTGTATTATTGTTAATCGTACCTTAGTACAATAAATCTGTATTTCTTATTCCTGGTGTGGAGTTCCATTCTTCAACTGATCATTTTATACTCTATTCCTTTTCGGGATATCTCAAAAACATTCCCACATGCCATGACAACGACAAAGAGTTGATTGAAGAATATCAGACAATTTAAAAATATTTACTGACAGGTTTCCAGAAGAAAATACATTTTGTTTTCTTTTCCTAACGGAATTAAGTTTAACTTTGAAAAAATAAAAACCGTGTGAATGTAAGATATTGACTGTAAAATAAAAACTTAAATCACCACGAGGATAATAACCAAAAAAAATTTGATTCTGACAAATGTTGTAATAACAAGATATGATGACTACAAGTAAGGTGAGCATGCTACTTGATTCATTTAGAGATTTTTCATGGCTCTCCACAGTTTCCTGCCCATTGTAGCTCGTAATAAATTTTGTCTTTTGTTATCTCTCCTAAACCTTGTTCCACCATCCATTTAATCAAGCTTATTCTTCTTCTATGTGCCGTGTCCCTTCAGGACGTTGACGATCATGGCTCTCCACAATTTTTTGCCCATTGTAGCTCTTAATAAATTTTGTTTTTGTTATCTCTCCTAAACCGTGTTCCACCATCCATTTAATCAAGCTTATTCTTCTTCTTCTATGTGCCGTGTCCCTTCAGGACGTTGGCGATCATGGCTCTCCACAATTTCCTGCCCATTGTAGCTCTTAATAAATTTTGTCTTTTGTTATCTCTCCTAAGCCGTGTTCCACCATCCATTTAATCAAGCTTATTTTTCTTCTTCTATGTGCCATGTCCCTTCAGGACGTTGGCGATCATGGCTCTCCACAATTTCTTGCTCTTTGTAGCTCTTAACAAATTTTGTCATCTCTACTAAACTTTGTCCAGACATCCATTTCCTCAAGGTCAAAATATGTCATGCACTGTTTTCCATTGTCCCTCTTGCTTTATCCTGTGTGTACCAGATTTTCTAAGCCCTCTGCCTTTATTATGTGCTCTAGAATCCTCAATTGTCTCTTTCTGATGCCACGGATAATTTAACTTTTTGTTTCAATTTTCTCCTCACTAAAGTTTTCTCATTCTCTTTCACTCCCAGTAGCCCCTTGCGTTTTAGCGGCATTATCGCCATCTTCTGTCTTCCTGAAACCTGTTCTTTTATTGTCCTTTCTCCTCACTTAAGTCTTCTCGTTTTCTTTCACTCCCAGTAATCCCTTGCATCTTAATTTTTTTATTAAAATTCAGTTTTCCCATGAAAAATAAAAAAAATACAATTTTATAAAAATTATATATGTGTATATAAATGCATAATATAATACAAACATAAAATAGAAGAAGAATTAAAAAAAACACACACATATCCTTTCAAAACTTAAATGATTATAGCCCACCGCAACTTCCTTGTTTTTAATATCTGTCAAATATTAGTTGTCATCATTGTTTGAAGGATAGTGGTTTGGTTTCTCATTGCTTTCTCTATGGTTTTTGAATTTAGGGTTGTTTTCAACTGATTTTTTTTTTTAATCATATCACACCAAGCAAGGCAGTAACGCCACTGATGTGCATAATACTGAAAAGATTGGAAAAGAGAAAGCCGGAAACCACATCCTAAACAGGGAACAAGGGATGAGCCTCTTAACCTGTTCAATAGACGTGGGTGGAGTGTGAACCGGGCAATAGTTTAGTCTATCAACTCCAATTGAAAAAAAAAATAAAGTGAGAAGATTGGAAAAGAGAAAGCCGGAAACCACATCCTAAACAGGGAACAAGGGATGAGCCTCTTAACCTGTTCAATAGACGTGGGTGGAGTGTGAACCGGGTGATACCAAAGCTAGTGACCTCCGTCTACCCTGCTATTTAGCCTGTAGCTGATGTAAGAAAGGAGAAGATGGGTTCAAGTCTTTCCCAAGGGCATTAACATGAAGTAACACATGCTATCTCATCCCACCAGTTCCATATAATACACCAGACCCATTACATCAGTTTATCAATGAAGCAACCAAAAAAAAAATGTAGTGCCCCATTTTTTGTTGTCAAATATTGAATTTATTTTTGATTGGAAGAAAAATATTTGGCGGACCTGAAGGAGACTAACACCATCTTTAAATTTGTTGTTTTACATTTTTTTTTAATAATTTTTTCAACGCAGTCTTATCAATTACACCCTAAACTTTCCGATTGACAAAAAAAATTTGTAAAAATTTGAACATTTAAACAATTTTGGTGGGGGCACAATTTTTTTCATACAACCTTATCGTAAATCGATCCTGTGCAATTAACTTTTTTGCTTGCGCATATTCAACGACTGAATCCTTTGCGAAATTTTTGAATAAATCCATTCTTGGAGTTTCTGAGGAAGATGTCATCATAAGAACTGAAAAAAACTTGAAAATGACAAAAACAAGAGCAACAACTCGTCCCCCAAAAAAAACAAAGCACCCCCAACGCGACTGGTTCCAAAATGGAGGATTGATTTACTATAATGTTGTATGAGAAAGTGATCCCGCCATAAAATTGTTTAAATATTGAATTTTTTCAATTTATTTTTTTTGATAATCAGAAACTTTATGCAATAACCGATAAGACTGCACTGAAAAAAAGTAAAAAAAAATGAAAAACAACAAATTTAAAGGTGGTGGTAGTCTCCTTCAGGTCCACTAAATATTCTAGTATCTTAGCCACAGGGCAAAATTTTTTCTCTTCTCTGCAAATGTGGTCAGACTTTTGCAAGAAAATATTGGAATCATGTCATGACGTTTACCAAATTAGCAGCTTAATGGAAGATTGCTGAATAATCAAGCAGAACAGCAGACATATTGACGCCAATTTTAGCATTGAGCAATTGCTCTTCACATTTTATGATTACTATTATTACTATATATATATATATATATATATATATATATATATAATGTGTTATGTGCATTGTGGTGCAGTGGATATTGGCTCGGAATGAGAAATCAGGAAGCCGAATTCAAATTTCAGTTGAATTCCTTGCTTTTACTTACGTAAAAATACCCTTGGGAAAAGTATTAATCCATCCATTCCCTTCAGTTATGGGTTAAATAATAGGATAGATTGGGTTCTATAGCCTTGGCTGGCAACCAGTCTACTGCAGAAGGTAGTGGCAACCTGTTGTGGAATAATTGAAAGCCTGTGGTCTGTTGTCTGCCTCATCTGTGGCATTTAGATGCACCGACTGAATGTCTCAATACTTCCGAAAAACATGGATGGTTCTGCACAAGCCTTCACCATTTTAATCAAAGAGTTTGTGTGGGTCTTTTAGAGGTTTACTTTGGTTTCGTGACTGAAGCAATTAGGCTGTCAGATCCCCATATGTCGAATCCGACAGGAGAGTCCATTATATATATATTTGTGTATTTAAGCAGCAAATTTTCTTTTAAACATGTCAGATTAAATAAATTGCAAACACTATGTTTGCTTATTTTTAATAAAATCTGTTCATATTCACTGATAATCTTTCGCGTATTACAATCAAAAGATGTCAGAAATGACCTGTAACATTGACAGATGTTATTTTCATTCATTTCTTAAGGTACCCAAGTACTTTCAACTTCTTTCTGAGATTATCTTCAATTAACAGAATCAGCTTTGAATATTCTAATAATGTTCTAAAATGTTTCTAAAAATACAGTTTTTTCAGATGTTATTTTCATTCATTTCTTAAGGTACCCAAGTACTTTCAACTTCTTTCCAAGATCAATTAATAGAATTGGCTTTGAATACTGTAAGAATGTTCTAAAATGTTTATAAAAAGAACAGTTTTTTCATGCATGACCATGACATTACAGCATATAAAAAAATTCCATTTTGGATAATTTTCATGTTCTAATGAGTGCTAAGCAATTTGTTGACCGTTATATTTGAAGAGTTTTCATGAATATTGCCTCGAGAATTAATTTTGTTTTACTTGTACATAGATTCGTGTAAAGTTTATGCATACAGAGTCTTGTGTATGTTAAGTTCTGAACATGGTAAGCACATTGTTACCATGTTCAGAAATGATGTTATTAAGTGTAGGATTTCTGTCTTTTATTAAGAATACCTCCATTATTATTAATCTTTTTTTGCATGTGGTTGACGCTATTATTATCAACGAGGATATCATGGATATATCGAGGATATCATGGATAGATCCTGGAAGATCTCGATGTGTGTTTAAATGCGATCAAATGAAACTGTTGTGGAAAAGGTGCAATGTCAATCCTCTTGTGTTTTTGGACAATTCTTATATAATTTGAGTTCCAAAAAGAAAAAAATGATATCAACACATGAAAAATGAAATAAAAAACTTAGTGATAATACCTTGTCTGTCATTTTAATGAAACCTGTATAAAAGAGAGATTGTTGTCCAAAAGCCCAATATATATATATACTGTAATGGTTGTTACAATGTTTTTATAAATTCATAGTATCACTACACAAAATTTTTCATGTTTCAACGCCAGCCCATTATAAGCAAAACTGTAGACTGAAAGAAAAATGAATGGATGTAAGTCAAATTTTGATTTCCTGGTATTGATATCAAATAAGTATGTTTCTTCCTAAACTGAATTTTGAAGGCTAAATAAGTCCTTTCTGTAAATGGTATCATGGCTGAGACTAAGAACTACAATTATACCTACTTAGAGCCAAACCTGAAGCAAAAACTAAAATAAAAGGGCTGAAAAAATACAGACATACAGGCAGATAAACAGACACACACACAAACATCTTGCCTTTTATATATATATATATATATATTATCGATTTTCTGCACTATTGTAAGAACTGCAACCTTGAAACTTCTGAATATTGTTTCTTATGTCTTTGTCTATGAGTGTATCAAATTTGATTAAAATCGGACCACTCCTTCTATAACCCGATTTTTTCGATTATCGATTTTCGATATTTATCGGGGGTACCTCAACACAAAACCTAGCTAAGAACACTCGCAGATGCTTATAGTACAACTGTGTAAATTTTCAAGAAAATTGGTTTCGGAGTCTATAGGTAACACACACACACACACACACAGAGGCACATACACACACACAGGCAAAGTTCGATTTATAAATAAGTTTAGATTATTCAAAGAATCTGTTTAGTACGATGTCTTTACTTGAAGATACCAAATATTACAACTTGCGAATAGCGAAATACCAAAAGTCCACTTCAGAATCACTTTACAAAAACCAGTGGTGACAAAAATAAAGTTCACGCTAATGTTGTAACAGTGACGACAAAGATTCAAGCTTATGCAGCTTACAAAAGTAGCATTACAACATTATGTTAGTTCAGACAATATCCCAAGACATTCCCGGTGGAATTGGAACAGTTTATGACTATAAATTTAATAAAGGGTTCAGTTTTGAATTCCATGTAGGTTACACAGATCAATATATATTTGAGGAAGGCCAAAGAGCACATAGGCCAAAAAATTGTGATGAAAATAACAAACATAAGGACAATATCCAAGTATGAATAGTGTAAATAATGATCACTTCTGATTTCAGAAATTAATTCAGAAATTAGATCAATATGTACTAGAGAAAGGTCAAAGAGCAAATAGGCTGAAACATTGTGATGAAAATAACAAAGATGAGGACAATATTCAAATATAAATAGTGTAAATAATGATTACTCATTATTCCAGAAATTCAGACAGAAATTAGATCGATATATACTAGAGGAAGGCCAAAGAGCAAATAGGCGGAAACATTGTGATAAAAATAACAAAGATGAGGACAATATTCAAATATAAATAGTGTAAATAATGATTACTCATTATTCCAGAAATTCAGACATAAATTAGATCGATATATACTAGAGGAAGGCCAAAGAGCAAATAGGCGGAAACATTGTGATAAAAATAACAAAGATGAGGACAATATTCAAATATAAATAGTGTAAATAATGATTACTCATTATTCCAGAAAATCAGACAGAAATTAGATCGATATATACTAGAGGAAGGCCAGAGAGCAAATAAGCGGAAACATTGTGATAAAAATAACAAAGGTGAGGACAATATTCAAATATAAATAGTGTAAATAATGATTACTCATTATTCCAGAAATTCAGACAGAAATTAGATCGATATATACTAGAGGAAGGCTAAAGAGCAAATAGGCAGAAACATTGTGATAAAAATAATAAAGATGTGGACAATATTCAAATATAAATAGTGTAAATAATGATTACTCATTATTCCAGAAATTCAGACAGAAATTAGATCGATATATACTAGAGGAAGGCCAGAGAGCAAATAGGCGGAAACATTGTGATAAAAATAACAAAGATAATGACAATAGTCCAAATGTAAATAATGAAAATAATAATTACTCCTTATTCCAGAAATTCCGACTGAAATTAGATGACTATACACCTGAGGAAGGCTGAAGGTGCAATGGTCAAAATGTGATGAAAACAACAAAGATGAAGATAATAGTCAAAATATCAATACTGTAAATAATGATTACTCCTCATCCCAGGATTTCAGATGGAATTTACATAAGCCATCTTTTTTAATTGTTGTCGTTGTTGAATATCCTCAACTGATGTGGTTTTCTTTATTCTGGTCAATTCTTTAATGCAAATCAATATTTTTCTGTCCCAAAACTTTGATATTCTGTTCTTTAACTTTAGCTTTTGTTTAATTTTTTAACGAGTCGCCTTTGTTTAGTGTGTAAGATGTATACAATGTGGGAAGTCCAAAGTTCATACAAGATAAGATCTTAAAATTAAAAATAAAACCAGAGATGGCGATATTGGTCTGAATAAAGAAAGGCGGGAGTTGTGGTGGGAGAGATAGGAGGAGAGAAGGAGAAAATGAGGGAAGGAAATAAAGATTTGTGATGAGAGGCAAAAGTAAGAGAGAGAGAGAGAGAGATAGAGATAGAAAAGAGTGTGTGAGTCCCAGAGAGAGGAAAGAGTGAATGAAATGGTGAGAGAATGTGGAAAGGAGAGAGGATAGATAGTGTGAGAGAGAGAGAGAGAGAGAGAGAGAGAGAGAGAGAGAGAGAGAGAGAGTGTGTGTGTGTGTGTGTGTGTGTGAAGGAATGAGAGCGGAAAGAATGAGCAGGAGAGGTGAGAGTGAAGATAGGTGAGAGTGAGGGAGGTTAAGAAGAGAGAAGAAAGAGTGAGTCAAGAACAAAGAGGAGAGAGGGAAAGAGAAGAGAAAACTGTGTGTGAGAGAGAGAAAAAAGAGAGTGAGGAGAGAATGTGTGAGACTGAGAGAGAGCAAAGAGTAAGTGAAAGATTAAGTGAGGGAGGTGGAGAATGAGAAAGGGTTAGAATGAGAGTGAGGAGAGAATGTGTGAAGGACAAATAGAGGAAAGAGTGATGGAGAGAGTGAGAGAGAGGAGAGAATGAAGAAAGGAGAGCAGAGAGAGTGTGTAAAGGAGAGAGAGAGGAAAGTGAGTGAGAGAGATGATAGTGAAAAAGAGAGGTGAGATTGAAGGAGATAGGTGAGGAAGAGAGAGGAAAAAGTCAGTTAAGAATAAAGACTAGAGAGGGAAAAAGAAGAGAAGAGTGTGTGAGAGAGAGAGAGAGATGGAGGAGAGTGAGGAGAAAATGTGTGAGAGACAAAGAGAGCAAAGAGTAAGGGAGAGAGTGAGTGAGGGAGGTGGAGAGAGAGAAAGAGTTAAAGGGAGAGTGAGGAGAGAATGTGTAAGGGACAGGGAGAGGAAAGAGTGAGGGAGAGAATGCGCAAGAGAGATAAAGGGAGGGAGGGGGAGATGAGGGAGGGGGAGATGAGGGAGGGAGAGAGAGAGAGAAAGACTTGTGATGGGGAATGTTCACAGTTCAGTGCATAATATTTTTTTTAAAAACCTTCTTTTAGGTTGAAATAAAAAGATTTCCGTTTTTTGATCAGATAAAAGCAGTACATCGGGTTTTGTCTCTGCTTTACGCTTGTCAAATGAATCGACAGAAAAATCCTGACAAATTGGGTGCAAAGAGACAGGACAACTGAATACTAAAAGCAAAGGAAAAAATGAGTTGCATGTGCAGAGGAACAGAGAGAGAGAGGAACAGAAAAAGAGAGAGAGAGGAACAGAGGAAGATAGAGGAAAAGAGGAAGAGAGAGGGAGAGAGAGAAAGAGGAACAGAGAGAGAAAAACAGAGAGAGGAACAGAGAGAGAGGACAGAGAGAGAAAGAGAAACAGAGGGAGAGGAACAGAAAGAGAGAGAGAGAGGAACAGAGGAAGAGAGAGGAACAGAGAGAGTGGAATAGAGAGAGAGAGGAGAACAAAGAGAGAGAGAGAAAAAGGAACAGAGAGAGAAGAACACAGAGAGAGGAACAGAGAGAGAGAGAGAGAGGAACAGAGAGAGAGAAGGACAGAGAGAGAAAGAGAAACAGAGAGAGAGGAACAGAAAAAGAGAGAGAGGGACAGAGGAAGAGAGAGGAAAAGAGAAAGAGAGAGGAACAGAGGGAGAGAGGAACAGAGAGAGTGGAATAGAGAGAGAGAGGAGAACAGAGAGAGAGAGAAAGAGGAACAGAGAGCGAAGAGCAGAGAGAGAGACAGAGGAACACAGAGAGACAGAGGGACAGAGAGAGAAAGGAACAGAGGGAGAGAGGGAGAAACAGAGAGAGAGAGGAACAGAGAGAGAGGAGGACAGTGAGAGAAAGAGAAACAGAGAGAGAAGAACAGAAAAAGAGAGAGAGGAACAGAGAAAGAGAGGGGAACAGAGAGAGTGGAATAGAGAGAGAGGGGAGAACAGAGAGAGAGAGAAAGAGGAACAGAGAGAGACAGAGGGACAGAGAGAGAAAGGAACAGAGAAAGAGAGGAACAGAGGGAGAGAGGGAGGAACACAGAGAGAGGGGGAACAGAGAGAGAGAGAAAGAGAAACAGAGAGAGGAACAGAAAGAGAGAGAGAGGAACAGAAAAATAGAGAGGAACAGAGAGAGAGGAATAGAGCGAGAGAGAGAAAGGAACAGACGGAGAGAAGAACAGAGAGACAGGAACAGAGAGAGAAAGAAACAGAGAGAGAGAGAGAGAGAGGAACAGAGAAAGAAAGGAACAGAGAGAGAAAAACAGAGAGAGAAAGAGGAACAGAGAGAAAGAGAGAGAGAGAAAGAAAGAAACAAAGAGAAAGAGGAACAGAGAGTGAGAGAAAGGGACAGAGAGAGAGGAACAGAGAGAGAGAGAGGGAAAGGAACGGAGAGAGAGAAAGAGGAACAGACAGAGAGAGGAACAGCAAGAGAAAGAGAGAGAAAGAGGAACAGAGAGAGAGAAAGAGGAACAGAGAGAGAGAGAGAAAGGGACAGAGAGAGAGAGAGAGAGAGAAAGGAACAAAGAGAGAGAAAGAGGAACAGAGAGAGAGAGGAACAGAGAGAGAGGAACAGTGAGAAAAAGAGGAACAGAGAGAGAGAGAGAAAAGACAAAGAGGACATGGAACAGAGAGAGAGAGGAAGAGAGAGAAAAGTGAGAAAGAAAGAGGAACCGAGAGAGAGAGAAAGAGGAACAGAGAGAGAGAGAAAGGGACAGAGAGAGGAGGAAGAGAGAGAGAGGAAGAGAGAGAGAAAGGGACAGAGAGAGAGGAGGAAGAGAGAGAGAGAGAAGAGAGAGAGAAAGAAAAGCGACACGTTCAACAACAGATACATATACATGGTGCAAAGGATAAAATTGTCGTCTAAATTACACAAAAATAAAAATAACATTGACATCTCATTTTAACAGATATATTTACCAAAATTATTAAAAAATACCTTAAAATAAGAGTAAATTTATTCAATAAAATCTTCCACAGACTCCAGACAACTTCGGAATCACCTGCATCTCTTCTGGATGGTCTCCTTGTTTAACTTGGTAAACACTGTCATAATCCTTGCCTTCAGTTTATCTTTGGTTGCTGCAAGGAGTTTTGTTGGTTTTCTTGCTCAACTGCACCCCACACATGAGAATCAAGGGGGTTGCAGTCTGGAGAGTTAGGGGGCCAAATATAAAGTGGGGGTGTAGTTGCAGAAATTGTCAGACAGCCATGACTGGATTCTCCTGCTTGTATGGCATGGTGCAGGGTCCTGTTGACAACAACCACCCTGTTGACCCCGGAGCAGCACTACCTTCTCAAGGCACTCGATGTAAGCCTCCATGTTGAGTTTCAGTCCCTCACCCACAAATTTAGGAGGTTTTTCTCATCAGAAGGATCAGTGCAAGCATTCTCAGCTGTCATGCCTGCAGAATCGCCATTAGACTCATCCAACACTCTCCAAATCCTCTGCACTATCCTCAGATTGACACCAAAACACTCTCGAATGCTTTTTATTGGAGCTTCCAGCACTCTTAGAGTGAATTGCATCATGGTGCTCTTTTTCTTACATATGGTGCCCAACTAACCCTACTATAATGCGCAATCAACAAAATAAAAAAAAAATTGTGCATCTGCAAAATTAAAACTATAATTATTTGGTTTGGTTATTTTGTTTTTCTGGTATATCAACCTCGGTGGGTCATTTATTCCCAACTAAATTTTATTTATTTATTGCTGGTAATACCTTTTTCTTTCAACAATTTATTGTTGTTTTTATATAAGTTTTGTGTCTAGTAATACTTTTTTCTTTTCGAGTATCAAGATTCATTGGGATTTGTTTTTTTAGGGCAGGGTCCCCAAGTTCTAACCTGTTATTTAACCCATAACTGGAGTGAAGGGATGGATTAATACCTTTCCCAAGGGTACCAGTGCTTAAATGAATGCAGGGTATTCAACTGGAATTCGAACTCGGCTCACCGATCTCTCTTTCCAAGCCGATATCCACTGCACCACAATGCACATCCGTCACTAAACACTTACAGCACCTGGTATTCACTGGCAGTCACCCATCTATGTACTGACCAGGCTCAACGTTGTTTAACTTTGGTGATCGAGTGAGAACTGGTGTATTCAACGTGATAGGCCGTAAGCCTGTATATAAATGTATGTAGCAAAAAAGCAGATGTTGATAAGGTAGTGAGGGTCATAAAGCATTGCCCACCCCCAAATCAGACACCTCGGTTTGGGAGGGGGGTTAGTTTGCACTGGCTCAGCAACATTTCATACTGTTTTGATACATTATAGCTGAGTCAAATGAACAATATAACCATAAAAACAAAAGCAACTAGGTCCCAACCCTTTTACTGTGAAACCACTAAATTGTAAACGCAAATTCTACTCCATCAGCTTCTTTTCTCCTACTTGTGGAATTCTCTTCATTTACTTACTTCTCCAACAGCTACAATCTCCAAGAATTTAAATGTAAAGTCAACAGTCATCTCTTATCTCATTAACTTGTATCCTTCCTCACTGTCTCTTTCTCTCTCTCTCTCTCTCATGCTCTCATCTCACGCTCACAGCACCTGGTATTCTCGAGCGGTCACCCATCTAAGTACTGACCAGGCTCAACATTGCTTAACCTCGGTGATCGAGCGAGAACCGGTGTATTCAACGTGATATGGCCGTAAGCACGCACATCCATCACTAAACGCTTACAGCACCTGGTATTCCCAGGCGGTCACCCATCTAAGTACTGACCAGGCTCAACATTGCTTAACCTCGGTGATCGAGCGAGAACCGGTGTATTCAACGTGATATGGCCGTAAGCACGCACATCCGTCACTAAACGCTTACAGCACCTGGTATTCCCAGGCGATCACCCATCTAAGTACTGACCAGGCTCAACATTGCTTAACCTCGGTGATCGAGCGAGAACCGGTGTATTCAACGTGATATGGCCATAAGCACGCACATCCGTCACTAAACGCTTACAGCACCTGGTATTCCCAGGCGGTCACCCATCTAAGTACTGACCAGGCTCAACATTGCTTAACCTCGGTGATCGAGCGAGAACCGGTGTATTCAACGTGATATAGCCGTAAGCACGCACATCCGTCACTAAACGCTTACAGCACCTGGTATTCCCAGGCGGTCACCCATCTAAGTACTGACCAGGCTCAACGTTGCTTAACCTCGGTGATCGAGCGAGAACCGGTGTATTCAACGTGATATGGCTGTAAGCCTTAAAACTATAAACTGGCGACAATTTACCCATCGCATCCTGGACACAAGGATCAAGACTCAGATGCACACAAGACAGACACACAAAGTGCGCGCACACACACACACACACACACACACACACACACACTGAATGTTTTAGCCTGAATTTCTCTGAATGAGGAGTTACCATTATTTACATTCAGGACTATTGTTCTCATCATTGTTATTGCTATCCCAACATTTCGGCTGTCGTGCGCTCTGGCCTTCATCAGATGTATATCAATCTGGGTAACATACAGGAAATTTTGAATTGATCCTTGTATTTAATCCATAGGAGTAGGCTGTTCTTACTGCAAAGGCTTCGGTTCAGAATTACCTGATGGAGGCCAGAAGGAACAACAACTG
>JBBBDQ010001031.1:4652500-4735000 GCA_037127315.1 Ascarosepion bandense | reverse complement strand
TTGTCTGGGTAAGATACATACTAGAATCATACATTATGTTGTATATCAATAAACAGACAAACACCATATATATAAAAATATAAGTTATATTTTTATTAATGACAATGAACCGTGTAGCCTAGTGAACAGAGAGTGAGAGCGCGCTTCCAGGGGTTGACGGGGGGGGTCGTATCTGTTGCTCCTCTGGTCTGGTCTGGCTCTCTCGTCTGCCTCTGTCTCTCTGCGTCTCTGCGTCGTCTGTGAAATCCGTGCCCGAGGTCTTTTTATAATCTCCAAACCGGTACTTCCAATTTTTGCCTCGCCCACGCACGCCCACGTAATTCTCAGAGACACCTGTTCTGTTTGCCTCTTGTAGCCATTTCCGCTACTGCTGGAAATAAGGTCAAACAAACATCCGTTCCTTTCAACGACCAGAAAACACCCCCCGCTTGCATCAGCCTTTCCTCGGGTGGGGCGGGATTGTTATATTACAATTATTCAAATGTGTAGCCATAGTTTTTAACAGCAGGATGGATTTTAGGTTTTAGGGAAAGTGATGAGAAAGAGTGTTTAGATATAGGAAATGTCAGAAAGAGGGTGATAGACGAGTAAGGATACTGAGGATGAGGGTTGGGTAGATGGGAAGAGTGTTCGAGGGAATGGATGCAAGTTAGTGTGTTAGGAGGTGTCTATTGACCTTACATTTAAACTCCTGGAGATTGTAGCTGTCAGGGAAGCAAGTATGTGGAAGGGAATTCCACAGGCGGGAAGTGCGAGAAAAGAAGCTGTTGGAGTTTCACTAATACCCGAGTTTGGGTTTTTTTCCTGACCTATTCTGGGTCTACAACAGAAACATAATTGAAACTTCTACTGGGTATAAAGTGGGGGGGGGGGGTCGGTTTTTTATTGTTATGAAGTAATAAACTGATCCCCCACTAATTATACTTAATATAATAATGTAATATAATATATCTTTTCTCCCTACAGTTATGAGTTAAATGGCAGGACAAATAGGGTGGCAACCAGTCTACCGCAGAAAACAATGGCAACCTACTATGGGATAATATTCTGCCTAGTCAAACATGTCTCGAAAGAGACATGATCGCCCAAAGTGTGTATTACATATGGCACTTAGCTGACTGACTGAATATAATAGTTGGAAACTGTCATGGGACCTACCCTTTTTGGACTATAATGAACTCTTCCTATTATTATGAATACCGGAAGAATATGCCTCTTGGGGTGGAGTTGAGTTGAGTTGAGTCACCTCGGTCTAATACTTGGGAGTCTGACTGATGTGTAACACTCTTTGTATTTGTTCTTTCATTAAATATATATGTGTCATTAAGTTCGAGTTTTCTTCCGGACCTATTCTGGATCCACAACAGTTATGCAGTCTTTCTCTGTCCCTCTTGCCTTCAATATGTCCTGTGAGTGTCAAATTCCCTAATCCCTCTTTCCTCATTATGTGTGACTGTTCTTCCTTCCATTTGCATAAGCTTGTTAGGTAGGTTATGGGACGTACCCATTTTTGGACTATAATGAACTCCTCCTATTATTATGAATACCAGGAGAATATGTCACTCGAGTTGGTTTGAGTCACCCCGGTCTAATACTTGGCAGTCCAACTGACGTGTAACACTGTTTGTATTTGATCTTTCATTAAATATATATGTTTCACTAATACCCGTGTTCGAGTTTTCTTGCGGACCTATTCTGGGCCCACAACACTAAGTTTGAACTTGTACTCTTGTATTTTTTCGGAAATTCTTTTCACACACTCGATAAGTTGTTCCTTAGATACACTCTTAATCAATATATCATCCAGATAACCATTTGCGAAATCACAAGCATAGTGTCCATAGCTTGTCGAAATATGGCTGGATCCACTTCATCCCAAAAAGGAAATCGGTTGAACTTGTACAATCCGTTGTGCATATTTATTGTCATTAGTTCACAACGTTAATCTTCATCTTGTATTTGCAAATACATCACAGAAAGATCCAGCTTCTAAAAGATTTTTCGACCATTTAATTTTTGTTTAACCCAGTCGAAAAAAACATCACAAACACAAATTTTATTATTCTTTCTCTTTCTGGTGCTGCCCATTTTGAATGATCAATTTTTTCAAATCTGCATAATTCTTCATTGATTTGATCCAATGCTGCTAACAGTACACTATGTTATCGTTTAAATATTGGCGTCAACCTTTTATTCACTTGAAAGTTTGCTTTGACTTTGGAACATTGACCAAACTCATTCGACAGAACAACTGGAAAACATTTTTTCGATTCTTCCTTTAAATTGTCAAACTATTTTTTAAAACTTGTCACTTGTCCACTTATGTTTTTGTAATAAACATTTGTAAGCAAATCACATCATTCAAATAATTCCATCCAGTCATTACCGAGTAAGATTTTAGTATTTTTTAACACTTAAGCCTTAGATTTTACACACTTGTTACAAAATGAAATGCTGCAAGTTATTTCACCAATAATAGGTAGATAGATAGATAGATAGATAGATAGATAGATAGATAGATATGAACAGACTGAGATAGATAGATAGATAGATAGATAGATAGATAGATAGATAGATAGATATGAACAGACTAAGATAGATAGATAGATAGATATGAATAGACTGAGATAGATAGATAGATAGATAGATAGATAGATAGATAGATAATGAACAGACTGAGATAGATAGATAGATAGATAGATAGATAGATATGAACAGACTGAGATAGATAGATAGATAGATAGATAGATAGATAGATAGATAGATAGATAGATAGATATGAACAGACTGAGATAGATAGATAGATAGATAGATAGATAGATAGATAGATATGAATAGGCTTTTGATAGATAGATAGATAGATAGATAGATAGATAGATATGAACAGACTGAGATAGATAGATAGATAGATAGATAGATAGATAGATAGATAGATAGATAGATATGAACAGACTGAGATAGATAGATAGATAGATAGATAGATAGATAGATAGATAGATAGATATGAACAGACTGAGATAGATAGATAGATAGATAGATATGAACAGACTGAGATAGATAGATAGATAGATAGATAGATAGATAGATATGAACAGACTGAGATAGATAGATAGATAGATAGATAGATAGATAGATAGATAGATAGATAATGAACAGACTGAGATAGATAGATAGATAGATAGATAGATATGAATAGGCTTTGATAGATAGATAGATATGAATAGGCTTTGATAGATAGATAGATAGATAGATAGATAGATAGATAGATAGATAGATAGATAGATATGAATAGGCTTTGATAGATAGATAGATAGATAGATATGAATAGGCTTTGATAGATAGATAGATAGATAGATAGATAGATAGATAGATAGATAGATAGATAATGAACAGACTGAGATAGACAGACATGATTAGACTGACACACAAATAGACAGATATGACCAGGCTAATAGATAGATAGATAGATATGAACAGACTGATATATATATATATATTTTTTTTTCATTTTTAAATTAGTTATTTCACTACCTTGGTTTCCAACATGAATGATTTCTTCAGGCAATTTTTAATAACTATTGGAATAACTATTAGTTATTAAAAATTGCCTGAAGAAACCATTCATGTGGAAACGAAGGTAGTGAAATAACTAATTTAAAAATGAAAAAAAAAAAAATATATATATATATATATATATATATATATATATATATATATATATATATTCCATTTGTAATATAGTTATTTAAAATCGCCTGAAGAAACCACTCATGGTGGAAACCAAGGTAGCAAAATAACTTGTTTAAAAATGAAAAATATTCAAAAGTTCGACAATATAATTGTATAGAACACTTTTTAATACAAATGTGTACTGGTCTAACCCTATTAAGACCAAAAACTAAGTATTAAACAATCAATATATATAGATATATATATATATACAAACAGGCTTAGATAGTTTTTTTAATTATTTAGACTTTCTGGTAATTTAATATAAATTCTTTTTCTTCTAAGTGAATATTGTTTTAAAAATGTTTGACCAATAGCAATGATTTTTCCAGATACATGTGTAAATATTTAATCCATAGTTGGGGGTGAGGGAATGTACTCATACCTCTCCTAAAGTTATTTATGCATAAGTGGACATAGAAAACCCAATTAGAATTTGAACTTGGCTATTTGAGTTCTCATTCTGAGCTGCTATTACACCACCTGCACACCCACAGCTTACGACGGATAGATTTGAACTGACTGAGATATATGTATGTTCATATTAGGATATTGATTGACTGATTCTGTTTTTTACATATTATCAACCATTCGCAGGTTATTGAAAGCCAAGAAATATTTTTAGATTATAAGAATTTCTTTAATTTTTTTTTTTAAGATAATGATGGTTAAATTATATTGTGGATATAAAGTGGGGGCTCAATTGTACATTACAAATATTACATAAAGTAATCCCTCATTTTGTAGCCACAATATTTTCTGTACACTTATTTTCCAGAGAATGTAAATAAATCTAAAAGACATTTCTGTGTAACTAATCAGTATTTCTTTGAATGATTGATTTGTTTTTGATGGTTTGTCAACCCTTTGCAAATTATTTAATGCCAGAAAATATTTTTAGATTGTAATTATGTTTTTTGGAGACAATAATTGTTTAGTTATACAAGTTTTAGTAATTAACAAATAGCTAGGTGATAAAGAGATGGATTTTGCTTGTAAGTGAATTTAATGAACCCAACCAGAATTGAAACTAGGTTCTCTGATTAACAATTCCAAGCCATTATCCATTATATCACCAGCACATCCAAGCTTACAGTATCTGGTATTCCGAAGTGGTTACCCATTTAGGTATTGACCAGGCTCGATGTTGCTTAACTCATATCAAGATAGCAATAAGTTAGTCTTTTCTTTTTTATTTTCTCTCTCCTTTTTGCTACCAAATCCTTTCTTTTTTCTTCTTCTTTGCCTTTTTACCCTTACACCCTTATCTTTTTTCTTATGAGAAAAAATCTGCCTCTCTCTGTTTTCTTTTTTCTCTAGTTCTTGTCTTTTTCTTTCCCTCTTTTTGTCTTCTTTTTTTCCTTTCTTCCCCCTCCCACAGCCATCTTCCTCCTTTATTGATTTTTTACCCCCCCCCCCAATCCCGATCCGACTGCATGGTCACTGGATCTTGGTCTTCCTTATTTCTTGCTGACTACCAATCCCTGTCTTGCAGACTTCCCCTCTCTTTACCATTACCAATTCTTCTGCATCTCCTGCTTCCTCCCATGCATTTGTCTCTCTATCCATCTCTTTTTCTCTCTCCCTCTCTCTCTCTGGGAGTAGTAGTTCCATCACTATTTCCCGACTCATGCAGTTTAAGAGTCTACCAAAAAGACAGTGGGCTGCAACTCCGCTTCTGCCATAATTGTCAGTACCGCTGCAGCCAAGTGACAACAATGAATTCCCAAACTCTTCCTCGTTCCTCCCAACAACACCCCCTCCTGATTATGGATTAGACATTTCTCCGCGAATTCTTTTTACTGAAATTAATTCTCTTGTTGGAACACACAGCAGCAACTTGTTATCGACTGAGGTAAGCCATATTATTCCTCAGACTTCAGTAGTGGGGAGGGGGAATAACCTTTTTATTTTATTTTTTTATTTTTAAACAATTTTCCAACAGCAATTTTAAGGTCTCCTTTTTCTTATTCATTTTTCTTTCCTTTAATTTTTTTTTTTATTATTTAAAACTGTTTTTCCTCTCCTTTTATATCATGTCAGATATCTTTTGTTAAGATTTTTAAAAAAAAGTTTTTTCCTTCCCCTATCAATCCTTAAAATAAAACTCATTCTCCGTCAACTGAACTCTTTATTTTTTGGTTTTTTGATTTCTTAATTACACAATTCTCATATTAAGTTAGTGCTGCTATATAGACTCACTCATTATCAATACAATGTTAAATCTATACTGCAAAGCATTGTCAAAACCCGTCTCCTGACTGCAATTCTATTTTTAACCTATCAAGACACTACACAAGCAGGTCTTCTTCATCTAGAAGATTTTAGAAAATGATTTTAACATTTTTCTGCACTGTAGCCACCTTGTGAAAGACATTTCCTAACTCAAGTATTATTTGCTGAATAAATACCTTTGTGTAAAGCTTTTTTTTTTAAAACCTGATCTAAAATCAGCCTCACTTTACAGGGAGTGAAAGAAGAAAAGAGATTTGACAGCAGAAGCAGATGCTATAAGAATATAAAAGGGGAAACATATCTTTATCAATAGATCTTCAATATTATCGTTATATGATTCATTTTAAGGTCTGAAAGCATTTTTAGATGCTGACCGTGATTAGATAATGCACGTTTTTAATTTCCATATCATGTGTATATTGTAAACCCCAAAAAATGAAGCCCTTTAAGGGTTTTCACAGGGTAACTGTTTTTTTATTTTTTTATTTTCAAGATTTTACACCAAGTTTAATTTTAATGTAATTCCTTATTGGTTAGGAAAAATTATTTTTAAGAAGTATTCATTCAAGTGGTTTTTGAATGAAGTTCAAAGGTTGTGCTACAATTTCATCCTCTTTCTGAATAGTCTCCATTAGAGTTGCTATGCTGAACTAACGATGTTTCTGGAGATGTATTTGAGACACATTTATGAAATGGGAAATATATATTCATGAATTCTTAGGCAGATTCATGGATTTTCTCATAATGTTATTTTGCAGAAATCTTATGGAAGGTATCATCAAGAGATATGATGAGACGGACAGAGATTAAGAACGTGCTCAGAGAAGTATGAAAAGAAAAAAAAGAAGATTGTGATGCACCATCTTCCCCCGTACAGTGGGCCTGCCTCCACTTGAAAACTCTGCATTCGAATTATTAGTTTTACTCATGTCTTCATTAGATTGATAAGAACAGGTTAAAATATATGTTATTACTTACATTCATACACACACATACACACACACACATATGTATAATAGTAGACAGGCACACCTATCACCCGGTTTCCTCTCCTCCCTGGTCTTTTGAACAGGTGTAGAGGTTTATCCTTTGTTTCTTGTTTAGGATTGGGTTTCCAGTTCTTTGTAAAGTCTCCTCATTCTTTTTCACTCCCAATGGTCCCTTCTTAGTTGTATTATCAACTTACTTGGGGATGAAGTGATTAATATGTATATATATATATATATATATATATATATATATATATATATATATATGAAAAATCATTTTCAAAAAAATAAGCTAACATTGGCTGATAATGAGATAAAAATCTTAAAGTGTAGAAATTACTGTGTCACAATGTAAACTATATTAATTTTAAATAAAATGACAAATTTAATTTTATATATATTATATATGTTATATATATTTCAAATTTTTATTTAAATATATATTTTAAATTTTTATTTAAATATATATTTTAAATTTTTATTTATTTCTATTTAAATATATATTTTAAATTTTTATATATTTTATTTATTTTTTAAATATATATTTTAAATTTTATATATTTTATATATATTTAAAATTTTTATTTAAATATATATTTAAAATTTTCATTTAAATATATATTTTAAATTTAAATTTTATTTTTTATTTTATATATATTTAAAATTTTTATTTTTAAATTTTAAATTTTAAAAAGACAAATTTAATCTTACATATAATATTTATATATATTTTATATATATTAAAGACAAATTTAATTTTATATATATACTATTTTAAAAACCAGGAACTTATTAAGAGTTTCTAAGGCTCTTCGTCCAAAATCTCATCAGGAGAAAAATTGTTGGAAAATAGATCATAGAAAATGAACAGTAACGACAAAAATGAAGAGCAAAAAAGAGGGAATCACAATAAAAAAACATATATATATAAATATATATATACTTATAATGAGGGGAGGGGAAATTCACATGTAAATAATTAGCAAGGGACAGTTAAAATAAAATATCCCCCAACAAATTCAGAGACTTTACAAAATCCTACTGTCGGCAGAGAGAAGGTTTCCGTAATGGTATAGAGACTGATTCCAAAATCTTTAAATGATTAGCAGAACCAGCTCTATGTATAATTTTGAACCACTCATATATATATATATATATATACACACACACACACACACACACACATATATATATATATATATATATATATGAGCAGGCAATGTTATTTTTAAACATCTTTCATTAAATACGGCAGGCAAGGAAAATTTAATTTTTGATTTTTTTTTTTTACAGCATTTTTCTATTTTTCTATTTAGTGAGTGTAAGGGAGTACACAAAATTCCATAATTTTTATTGTTCTAAGCACTTTTGGTTACTTCTATAGCCATTTTCAAAGGGCTTTGTTTTTGGTTTTGTTTCAGAAAAATGTAAGGATGCGAGGAAAAACTAAATAAAAATGAATAAAATCTTCCTTGTCTTCCATATTTAATTAATTATATATATATATACATTACTGGCCATAATTATTAGGCCACCTCACTGTCTTAAAAAATGATGTATTTCATACTATTTTTTAGTATTTATTGCCAAGTGAATAATTGTAAATGAAAATAGAATGGTTCTTTTGTTAATACTGCACAATAACATGTGCATCAAATGAGTTTATAAATATTTAATAATTACCTATTTGCAGTTTCATCAATGAAAGAATGAAGAAAATTTATGGTGGTTCAGACGAGTTCATCTTTGCTTCCTTGACTTGTGAAATTTTGCAAAGTAATAATAACAAAAGAACCATTCTATTTTCATTTAGAATTATTCACTTGGCAATAAATACGAAAAATAGTATGAAATACATCATTTCTTTTAAAAAACTGGGAAAGCCTAATAATTATGTCTGGTAGTGTGTATGTATATATATATATATCTCAGCAGGCAGTGTGGGCATAGAAGAATCCAAAGGAGTATCCTGTACATACAGTGGTAGGATAGCTCTCTAAGAGAGCTCTAAATATATATGTATATAAATACATATAGAGCAAATATAAGAAAAATTAAGGAAGACACATTATTTCATGGTAAATCGGAAGTGTGGCCTATTTCAGGCAAACCATCATCAGCTTCCGTCTTTATTTTACAAAGGATTTTACACGAATATATATATATCAAATCTACAGGGTGTGATAGGTAAATTGTTGCTATTGCCTTGTAAAATTTTGCAAAAGAATAATAACAAAAGAACCATTCTATTTTTTTTTTAGAATTATTTACTTGGCAATAAATACTAAAAATAGGATGAAATACATCATTTTCTTTAAAATACTGGGGTAGCCTAATAGTTATGTTATGGCCGGTAGTATATATATATATATATATTAAAGAAAGACCTAAACTGCTGAGAGAACCAATAGACAGTCAGTCAGTTAAGTGCCATACGTGAAACACGCTTGGGCGATCATGTCCCGAAAGAGACATGACTAACTGGGCAGAAGATTATCCCACAGTAGGTTGCCATTGCTTTCTGTGGTAGACTGGTTGCCGACCAAGGCTATAGAACCCAGTCTGTCCTGCTATTTAACCCATAACTGAAAGGAAGAGACGGATTAATACCTTTCCCAAGGGTATTTGCTCGTAAGTGAATGCAGTGGATTCAACTGGAATTCAAACTTGGCTCCCCCGGTTTCTCATTCCGAGCTGATATCCACTGTACCACAATGCACATCCTCTGAACCAATGGACAACTTGCCAAAACCTAAAACTCAGTTACAATCTCAAATAAAAACGACATTACTGAAAGAAGAAAAAGAAAAATTAAAAAAACCAAAAGGCAAACTTATTGACTCAGTAAAGTGCTCAAAGTCTAGATTGCCTAGACAGAGCATAAAATGCTCAAATCCTATGAAAGGATGGCCCTCATCATAACTTGAGTTTCAAATGTACAAGACGTTTAGGCAACATGAATGGAAATGAAAGGAGGAGTGGATGTGCTTTGCATATATCACATGCGCACACACACACATACACATACACACACACATAGACTCATGGAAGGTATTTTTGGTGAGCAGGTTTTTTGTCATAATGTGCTTGATATCAACATAGAGCATGAATAGAAGCAGAATTAATTGAATTACATTAGCAGAATAAACAAAACCCCTGAAGAGTTGAGACATCATAATAATGCCTTCAAGAAACTTTGAAGCCAGCATGACTGAAACAACACTGCTCAGTTAAATGAAAAACCTCTCCACATTGATTATCTATCTATATATATATTAGTTATCCGCAGACAGATCTGTTTCACTGTATCACAGCTCATCAGTATGGTTAGACTCCAATTGCTTTTAACCCAGGATTGAAACACGACCAAATTGGTGTCAGTCGGCGATTCTACCTCTGGGCTATGGGTGCTCGGTAGAAGAAGGCATTTATATATACATTTTATTTCCATTATTGTCCACCCCTATATATATATATATATATATATATATATATATATATATAGGGGTGGACAAAATAATGGAAAAGATTTCAAGCAAATTTATTTCAATATGCAGTAGTACTGCTTTGGCAGTAATTATAGTTGGAATTTTCAGAGGATTGACTTGCACAAAGTTTAAATTGTTCTCAGAGGAATTTTATCCATTCTAAAACAATCTCCAATTCTTTCAATGATGATGGTGGAGGATATTGATTCCTCACTTGTTTTTCTAAAATGAACCACAAATACTCAATAATGTTGAGATCTGTGGTACTGTTCTACTTCTCTAGAATGTTCCTCATGCCATTCAGCTACAACTTTAGCAGTATGAATGGGTGCATTTTCCTCCAGAAACAATTCTTGAACCACAGAATGAAGTTGATGACTTACAAATGCTTAAATAGTCCTGACTGTTGTTTTTAATAAACTTATTTAAATAATATCTGTAAGAAATAACATTTTTAGCAAAAAAAAAAAAAGAAGTACTACTAATATTAAATCAACAAACATAAAAATAGACAAGCTTTTGATATTTTCCATAAATTTTGTCCATCCCTTAAAATTATAATATATATATATATATATATATATATATATATATATATATATAGCCAAATCAAGGTAAATAAAGAACTTATCATCTATCTATCTAATCTAAACTTATTTATAAATGGAACTTTGTGTGTGTGTGTCCGTGTGTGTGTGCGTATCCATTAACTATAGACTCTGGAACGGCTTAACCAATTTTCTTGAAAATTTACACAGTTGTACTATAAGCGACTGTTCTTAGCTAGGTTTTGCATCGAGGTCCCCCCGATAAATATCGAAAATCGATTATCGAAAAAATCGGGTTATAGAAGGAGTGGTCCGATTTTAATCAAATTTGATACACTCATAGACAAAGACATAAGAAGCGATATTCAGAAGTTTCAAGGTTTCAGTTCTTATAATAATGCAGAAAATTGATAATATATATATATATATATATTAAAGGCAAGATGTTTGTGTGTGTGTCTGTTTATCTGCCTGTATGTCTGTATTTATTTCAGCCCTTTTATTTTAGTTTTTGCTTCAGGTTTGGTTCTAAGTAGGTATAATTGTAGTTCTTAGTCTCAGCCATGATACCATTTACTCAGAGGACTTATTTAGCCTTCAAAATTCAGTTTACGATGAAAAAAACTTATTTGATTTCGATACCAGGAAATCAAAATTTGACTTACATCCATTAATTTTTCTTTCAGTCTACGATTTCGCTTTAACTGGAAACATTTTAGTCTTTTGTGCCAACATCCAAAGAGTTTGAGCTCCAGAACCATGGATTCGTTTTAAAGCTTTCATTACACTTGAGCAACGCTGGGCATTACTGCTAGTTTAAAATAAAATGAAGAAGATGACAAGGTGGTGAAAAAAAAAAACTAAGTGGAAATGAGTTGGAGGCCAAATATATGCTCTTTCTGTTTGCACAGAGAGGGCTTTAAAGACTGAATATCCTCCAACAGTTTCAGGTGGGATGTACTTAAGATGGAAAATGTGTCCACACTGAAGTTAGCGTCAGTTTGGTTTTTAGAGAAATTAACCTGTTAGTTTTGTCACTAGCTGCCAACACTGGACTTAAAGAAGTCAAGGTTTAATTATTGAACAACATTTCAGAATTTAAGAGTTTCTGGAAGTATAGTTCAGAAGTAGACTATAGAAGGAACCAGAAACCCAATCCTAAACTGGAAACAAGGGATAAACCCTCTACTCCTGTTCAAAAGACCGGAGAGGAATGGACAGTTTTACACACTTTTTGTCCAGGTAAGAGGCTACTGTGAGTGAAAGAAAATGAAAAGACTTTAGAAGGAACCAGAAACCCAATCCTAAAGAGGAAACAAGGGATAAACCCTCTACTCCTGTTCAAAAGACCGGGGAGGAATGGACAGTTTTGCACGCTTTTTACCCAGGTAAGAGGCTACTAGGAGTGAAAGAGAATGAAAAGACTTTAGAAGGAACCAGAAACCCAATCCTAAACTGGAAACAAGGGATAAACCCTCTACTCCTGTTCAAAGGACCGGAGAGGAATGGACAGTTTTACACGCTTTTTGCCCTGGTAAGAGGCTACTGGGAGTGAAATAGAATGAAAAGACTTTAGAAGGAACCAGAAACCCAATCCTAAACTGGAAACAAGGGATAAACCCTCAACTCCTGTTCAAAAGACCGGAGAGGAATGGACAGTTTTACACTCTTTTTGCCCAGGTAAGAGGCAGTCCCCAATTAAATCAAAAATACAAATAATTGAAACTTCAAATTTCTGTTAAGTTGTTCAACAAATCAAAATTGTTCTTATTTGTTTTTATTTCATTTCACTTTTTTTTTCTTTCTGGTAGCATCGTCTTTTTGCCAAGAGTTTTGAAAATGTCAAACTCTTAGGTGCTTCCTTCCTTTAAGTTGTATTATATTCCAGGCTTGTTTTTATGATGGATTTATATTCTTCCTCAGCAGACAGGATTCGGAAAAAAAGTCAAATATTTCATAAATAAAATTTAGTTATTTATTACCAAACTTTAATAGAATGCTTTCATTTCTTTTTTGCGGGGTGAGAGAATTGATCTTTTCCCGTGAGCAGTAGTCTGACGATGACTGACACGAGAGGATGTACTCCTCATTCGATCTTTAGTCTATATTTAATATTATGTTGTCGTTATTGTATATCTCTATTTAATAATTGTACAATTTTTCCATGGTGCATTGTTTTACTGAAATTGCTGATATTCTTAATGCATACATTTTTTTCTGTTATACAAGATTTTTTTTTTTAATGAATTTAACTTCATTAAGAATTTTAAGCAGTTTTCTTTGAGAAATTTTAAAAAAATGGTTTGCATTTTATTTTAAAAAATCTGCTTGAACTGGGTTTTTTTTTTTATTTTTCTCCCTCACTCTTTCTTAAGTGTTGGCTTTAAAGGAAATTATGATCTATGCGTGGGCGTATTGATTAATTTCAAGAGTGTATAAGAATCAGCAAATATCAGGAAACAATTTTGGTCAGCTGCTTACGACTATATACTTCAGATTCTTTTTTATTTTTTTTTTAAATATGCGTTTAAGATTATACATCAAAATCCAATTCAGTTAATTATTTGTAAAAAATTAAAAATTTTTAAATGTCGGAAATAAGCATACTGAATTTCATATATCAAATTTTCTTTCATAAAGTACAAATTTAAGATCAATAATATTTGGTGTTAAAAATTAAAAAAAAAAATTGATTTATTCGTTTTTTATGGTTTATCAACTCTTTGCAGGTTATTCAAAGCCAGAAAATATTTCCAGATAGTCAGAATTTGTTTGTGTTTTAATTATGATTTGGTGATACAAGCTTTACTAATTAACCCATAGATGGGCTTCAGATTAGTTTGTTCAGCATGTAAGTGAATATAACGATTGGAATTGGAATTTGGCTTTCCAATTAACAATTCCGAGTCATTATTCATTATATCATCTGCAAAATCACCGTTACAGCTACTGGAATTCCCAAATTGGCACCTATGTAGGTACTTGCCAGGTTTTTTTTTAGATAATAATGATTTAATGATACAAGTCGTACTAATCAACTAATAGTTAGCGGGAGAAAAGGTTGAATCAGAATTTGATCAACAACCAAGAAATTATAATTTGTATATAAAGGGGGGGATCAATTTTACATTAAAATCATTACATAAACTAATCCCTCACTTTGTAGCCATGATAGATTTTCTACATTTATATTCGGCTTACGGCCTATCACGTTGAATACACCGGTTCTCGCTCGATCACCGAAGTTAAGCAACGTTGAGCCTGGTCAGTACTTAGATGGGTGACCACTTGGGAATACCAGGTGCTGTAAGCGTATAGTGACGGATGTGCGTTGTGGTGCAGTGGATATCGGCTCGGAAAGAGAAATTGGTAAGCTGAGTTCGAATTCCAGTTGAATACCCTGCATTCACTTAAGCGCTGGTACCCTTGAGAAAGGTATTAATCTGTCCATTCCCTCCAGTTATGGGTTAAATAACAAGGGTAGGACTTGGGGACCCTGCTCTTAAAAACAAATCCCAATGAATTGTGAAAAGAAAAATGTTGTAAAAATAAAATAACCTTACCCAAAATCATTGGTTATGACCTTAAAATGATCCCATAAGGATTGATAGATCGTTAAGCCTCAAAAACAAACAAACATTTATATTCTGGAGAATATAAATAAATATGAAAGATATGCCTGTGTAGATCATCAGTATTTTATTGATTGGTTGATTCATTTCTTACGGCTTATCAACCAGCAAGAAATTGCAATGTGTATATAAAGTGGAGGATCAATTTTATATTACAATCATTACATAAATTGATCCCTGACTTTATGGCTACAATAGTTTTTACACATTTATATTCCAGAAACTGCAAATAAATCTAAAAGACATGCCTGTGTAGATAATCAATGTTTGATTGATTGATTGATTGATTTCCCATGGCTTATCAACCCTTTGCAGGTTATTTAAATCCACAAAAAATTTTTGGATTTTAAGAAATATTGTTTTTGAGATAATGCTGATTTAGTGATACAAGTCTTACTAATTCACCTATAGCTGAGGGAGAAGAGATGGATTTATACCAAATCCAAATCTGATAAACAGTGAGGAAACAATGATGTGAATATAAAATGGGGGATCAATTCTATATTACAATCAATAGATAAACTGATCCCTCACTTTGTGGCCACGGTAGTTTCTATACATTTATATGCCAGAGATTGGAAATAAATCTAAAATACATGCCTGTGTAGGTAATCAATATTTGATTGATTGATTGATTAGTTTTCTATGGCTTATCAACAAACAAGAAATTATAATCTTTATAGAAAGTGGGGGATCAATTCTACATTACAATCAGTATATAAACTGATCCCTCACTTTATGGCCACGGTTGTTTCTATACATTTATATTCCAGAGACTGTAAATAAATTTAAAATACATTCCTGTGTAGATAATCAATATTTGATTGAATGATTCATTTTCTATGGATTACCATGAGAGAATAAATTATAAGGTGAATATAAAGTAGGGGATCAGTTCTATATTACAATCAGTATATAAACTGATCCCTCACTTTGTGGACACTGTAGTTTCTATACATATATATCCAAGAGACGGTAAAAGACATGCCTGTGCAGCTAATCAGTATTTCATTGATTGATTGATTCATTCATTCTCCACAGCTTATCAACCTATTGCAGGTTATTTAAAGCCAGAAAATATTTTTAGATGTTTTTTGCAATAGTAGTGGTTTAGTGATACAAGTTTTACTAATTAATCCATAGCTGGGGAGAGAAGAGGTGGCTTCACACTGTTCCCATATGTATATAATGAATATAATGAACGCAACTGGAATTGGATCATCGCTCCTTGATTAACAATTTAAGCCATTATCCATTCAGTTAGTTAAGTGCCATACGTGATACACACTTGGGCGATCATGTCTCTGCGATATAACTGACTGGGCAGAAGATTATCTCGCAGTAGGTTGCCATTGCTTTCTGCGGTAGACTGGTTGCCAACCAAAGCTATAGAACCCAATCTGTCCTGTTATTTGACCCATAGCTGGAAGGAAGAGACAGATTAATACCTTTCCCAAGGGTATTTGTGCTTATATGATTGCAACAAATTCAACTGGAATTCAAACTCGGCTCTCCGATTTCTCGTTCCAAGTCGATATCCACGACGCCACCCAAACATCCAAGCTTACATCACCTGGTTTTTCTAAGTGGTCATCCATCTTATCCATATTGATGAGGTTTAATGCTGCATAACTTCGGCAATTGTAGAGGAACAGGTGTTTTAATTTGAGGTGGCCATTAAAAAAATACAAATAAAAAGAAAAAGAAAAACACTTTTACCCTTTTTTTAGATGGTTCATTACTCTTTTTAAACAAAATTTTCCTGTTTCATTATAGTTTGCTTAGCTTTTATCAAGCATTTTTGTTATTCAAATGCACCTTCGAATTTCAGTGTCGCATTTTCCGCCCTCTGTTAAAAGCTTATTAACAATATTTTCTTTTTTTTAATGAAATTTTCCTGTTTCTTTATACTTTGCTTAGCTTTTGGAAGCCTCTCTTGCTATTCAAATTCACTTTCAGTTTTCAATGTTGTATTTTCTGTACTCTGTTATATAACACCTTGCAGTTGAATTCTTGTACTTTCTTGATTTTGATATTTCAATTTGCATCTTGGGCTGTTCTTTTTTTGCTAACAGTGTTCTCGACAGGCTCCAAAGGAGAATCAGTAATGTGACAGGTAACAACTTGGCAGCTCCACTACAGCCACTTTCTCATCGACGGGATGTGGCCTCTCTTTGTCTGTTCTATAAATACTTTCATGGCTTCTGCTCCAACGAACTTAAGCCACTGGTACCTCTGCAACAGGTGTTTACTCGTGTAACCAGATTGGCAACTGGGTCCCACCCATTCACAGTTAGATTAACCAAATGCAGATGACAATTCTACTCCTGCAGTTTCTTCTCTCGCACTTCCCGCCTGTGGAACTCGCTTCCATATTCTTGGTTTCCTGACGGCTACAACCTCCAGGAATTTAAATGCAATGTCAATACTCATCTCTTAACCACTTGACCCTAGTTCTTTCTACACCACCCCGTATATCCTTTCCTTTCTCTCAACCTTTGCAACTGTCATCACACCTGTATTCGCATCCTTCTCTTGCTCCTTTCTAACTGGTTCTCTTCACTCTCTTCTAATTAATCTTTTTAGTCTTATGTAGCCCCCTGCACATCAGTGGCATTACCGCCTTGCTTGGGGTAATACGATTAAAAAAAACAAAAACATTCTTTCTGTCATTTTGCAATTGATAGTTAGTCTCAACAGCAGGGACGTTCTCACCCCACATGACATGGCTTCTCTCTATTTTTTCTACAAATATTTTCATGGCAACTGATCTGTTACCCTTTTTCTTTTACCCTGGTGCCTCAATCACATAAATTTAAGCATGCTACTTGATTGGCTTTTAGGTGCCACCCTTTTATCATTGAAACATAGAATACTGCTGTCATATATGGTCGGTTACCCCCACTGTTCATCTCAGTGTTTTCATCAGGCTCCAAAGAAGAATCCGTAATCTTGCCTTTTATATATATATATTATCGATTTTCTGCAGTATTGTAAGAACTGCAACCTTGAAACTTCTGAATATCGTTTCTTATGTCTTTGTCTTTGAGTGCATCAAATTTTATTAAAATCTGACCACTCCTTCTATAACCCGTTTTTTTCGATTATCGATTTTCAATATTTATCAGGGGTACCTCAACACAAAACCTAGCTAAGAACACTGGCAGACGCTTATAGTACAACTGTGTAAATTTTCAAGAAAATCGGTTCAGCCGTTTTGGAGTCTATAGGTAACAAGGACACACACAGACACACAGACACAGACACACAGACAAAGTTCCATTTATTATATAAGTTTAGATATTAGGATGCCACTAGATTGATATCTAGGTTCCACCATTTTACCATTGAAATACTTAAATGCAACTCCAACAGTTTCTTTTCTTGCACTTCCTGCCTGTGGAACTCCATTCCATTTACTTTCTTCTCTGATAGCTACAATCTCCAAAAATTTAAATGCAACATCAATTGCCATTTTTTATCTCCTTGAATCACATTCAGTTTTAATACATTCTTCAATCCCTTCTGTAACCAGTCTTTTCTCTCACTGTAACCTTCTGTGCACTAGTGGTGGTCTTGCCTTGATTGGGGTGAAATAATTTTTTAAAAAAATATGTAAATGGAGATAGAAATAAAAGTGTATTTAAATATTTTCAAAAAAAGATAATTAAAAAAAGAAAAAGGATAATGACAAATCTAGCCATGGTTTCTGCTGTCAAACTAGATCCCCCAAGAGGCTTGCGTATTTAAGTACCTTGTACCTTAGGCATCTGTTTTTGCATGGGGAAGTTAATATATGTGGATAAAGGTGTCAGTTGATGTAATCCAGTGATTTTACCCAAGGAATTGTGAGTTCAATCCCTGGCCACAGCAGATGCAAACAAAAACTTGGAGAGTTGAGTCACTAAAGAGAATTAACTGAAACTGAGATATAAAAAAAGGCATGGCACGTGGAACTAGAACAATCTACCTACATGGACTAAATAAAGAGCTTGGTTTGAAATTCCAATGTATATCACCTGAAGAAGGCTGTAGCGTACAATGACTGAAACGTGGTAAATATAACAAAGATGAGGACAATAGTCTGAACAATGTAAATGGTTTACAGTACCTCGTCTCAGAAATATAGACAAAAAGAAAATATTCTTTTAATAAATGAATGACAGTATTTAAAGCAATGAAATTGGGAAAAAAATTGAATTCTTCAACTACTTAGGCAACAGTTATTGCATGGAGAATTAAATTTATTGTACAGTTGCTATGAAGTGATGGTTAACAAGATCATTTGCTATATTGTACTCTTGTACTATGAATTAATGTCAAATCTAGATGCTCCAATATTGTAGCCCTGTGCCAGACCATGCTTAGAAAATACTGAAAATTATGGTTTAATTCCAATATATAATATATGTGGATAAAATGTAATCCAGTGACTTTACCCAAGGAATTGTGAGTTCAAAAAAGCATGTCACGTGGAACTAGAACAATCTATCCACTGAGAACTAAATAAAGAGTTTGGTTCCAAATTTCAGCATATATCATCGGAAGAAGGTCAGATCATGCAACAGCCAAAACATTGTGAATAAAGATGAGGACAACAATCCGAACAAAACCCCAACCACATGAATTTAAGCGTGGGATCTAGGTCCCATTAAAATGTCGTGGTAACAACAACGAAGATGAGGATAATAGTTTGCATATAGTGTAAACACTGAAAGTTGTTTTTTTTTTCACCACAGTCAATGGTGAAGACAAAGTTAGAATTATTAATGTTGATATTCAAGGCAATTAAGCAGGCAGATTTGAAGATTGGAGCAGCACAATCTTCCTAAATTTTATTTTGTGTTAGACTATATTTAGTCTCTCTTAGTGTGTTTGCGTGTGTAAATAAACAAATCTTGAGCTTCTCGATAAGATCCAAAGAAGTATCTGCAATAAAATCAGTCTTGACTTGGCATCTCAACTTCAGTTACGTTCTCACTGATGTAATATGGCTACCCTCTGTCATTCCTACAAATATTTTTATCGCAAATGTGCTGGCAAGCTTTTTTCCATTGGTGCCCCAACCATATGAATTTAAGTGTGCTACCAGATTGGCATCTAGGTCCCACTCTTTTATCATTGAAATAGTTAAATGTAACTAACACTTCTACTCTAACAGTTTCTTTTCTCACACTTGGAACTCCCTCTTCTTCTCCTGTGAAACTCCCTTCTGTTGACTTGTTTCCCTAATAGCTACAATCTCCAAATATTAAAATGTAACGTTAAATGCCATTTTCTATCTTTTTGAATCCTATCCATCTTTTATCCTTTCTTCGACAACCATCATACACTTTCTTTTCTCCCTCACACATTCGTGGTGGCCCTGCTTTTCTTGGGGCAAAATAATTAAAAATAAAAAAATAAAATAATTTTTGTGTCGTTTTGCTTTGTAAAAGAGGAACAGTATTTTAACACTCACAAATATATTATCATGAATTATAAATTGATTTTGCAATTAATTACCATAAATTATAAATTACCATAAATTACCATAAATGTCTTTTTAAAAAAAAAAGCAAAATGAGACTGACTAAGCGGCATAAAATTTAAATAAATGTCTAAAATTATATAAAAAATCTTGGGTATTCTATTAAAATAGTGGATCATGTAAAAATTCAATAAACTGAATAATTTATAAAGTTGATGTCGTCAATAATTTATCAAGAATTGTGTTGGACGAAAAGAAAAATTAATCTCAAAAAGAGGAAAAGCAAATTTTGCTTGTTTCCTGTCATAAAGCATCATGGGAAATTTGATAAGACAAAATTAATTTTTCTTTTTTATTCTGATTAAGAATCAGATATTTGTAGAGATTATATCGTTAATAATTAGTAGAACATATTCATTAAAAAGAAATGATAATATTATTCTTTTTTTGTGCTTAAAAGAAACTAGCAGTATAGCCTGAAGTTGCTCGGGTGTAATGAAAGCATTAAAACTAATCCATGGTTCTGGAGCTCAGACTCAGCCTAAAGAATATTTGAAATAATAAAATAATTGCGACAATTTATTAATCGCACCTAATAAAATAATTGCGACAATTTACCAATCGCACATATATATACTAGCAGTATAGCCCGAAGTTGCTCGGGTGTAATGAAAGCTTAAAAAAACTAATCCATGGACCTGGAGCTAAGACTCTTTGGACATTGGCATGAAAGACTAAAAAGCAATAGTTGTTTCCAGTTAAAGTGAAACCGTAGACTGAAAGAAAAATGAATGGATGTAAATCAAATTTTGATTTCCTGGTATCGATATCAAATAAGTTTTTTTCGTCGTAAACTGAATTTTGAAGGCTAAATAAGTCCTCTGAGTAAATGGTATCATGGCTGAAACTAAGAACTACAATTATACCTACTTAGAGCCAAACCTGAAGCAAAAACTAAAATAAAATGTCTGAAAAACTGATTTTGATCAGACCTAGTCTCTTGCCTTTTATATATATATATTATCAATTTTCTGCACTATTGTAAGAACTGCAACCTTGAAATTGCTGAATATCATTTCTTATGTCTTTGTCTATGAGTGTATCAAATTTGATTAAAATTGGACCACTCCTTTTATAACCCAATTTTTTCAATTGTTGATTTTCAATATTTATCTGGGGTACCTTGACGCAAAACCAAGCTAAGAACACTCGCAGATGCTTATAGTACAACTGTGTAAATTTTCAAGAAAATCACTTCAGCCATTTCGGAGTCTATAGGTAACAGACAGACACACACACACACACACACACACACACACACAGAGACACACACAGACAAAGTTCCATTTATAAATAAGTTTAAATTTAGATAGATTTTGTTATCTTAAGAAAAAAAATTGAAAAGATTTTTCCTTTCACAGAAAGACTGGGAAATTTTTTTTAAACATCACGGTTATGTTTTTGGCAGTTCTTCAAAGGATTTTGGTGAAACAAAAAAAATGTATATAAAAAGTCAGGAAAAAGGAATTGTCATTCTTTAAGAGAAAGAATCAGGGTAAAATGAAAGTGAGGGATCAGTTTTGTATTGCTCATTAGTATTAAACTCATCCCTCATTTCTTGGTCATAATAGATTCTATCTATTTCTGCTATTTAGATAGGATGAAATTCCATTACATGCTTATAGGTAATCAAATTAAAAGCTGATAGAAATTGAGGGATAAATTTTGTATTGTTCTTTACTTATGAACTCATCCCCCATTTCTTGGCTGTAGCATTCTGTCTATTTCTATGTTGGACATGGTGAAATTCCATAACATGCTTGTAGGTAACCAAAAGAAAACTGTGACAGAAAGTAGGGAATCAGTTTTGTTTTGTTCTTTAGTGTTAAACTTATCCCCCATTTCTTGACCATAGTAGATTCTATCCATTTCTGCTATTTAGGCAGGATGAAATTCCATTACATCCCGATAGGAATGCAACGAAAGGATACTAAATAATGAGGGATCAGTTTCGTATTGTTTTTTAGTATTAAACTCATCCCCCATTTCTTGGCCACACTAGATGCTATACATTTCTATAGACAGAATGAAAGTAATTCTAAAATTCATCCTTATAGGTAATCAAAAGAAGGATGATAGAAAATGAGGGGTCAGTTTTGTATTGTTCTTTAGTATTAAACTCTTCCCCCATTTCTTGACCACACTAGATGCTATACATTTCTATAGACAGAATGAAAGTAATTCTAAAATTCATCCTTATAGGTAATCAAAAGAAGGATGATAGAAAATGAGGGGTCAGTTTTGTATTATTCTTTAGTATTAAACTCTTCCCCCATTTCTTGACCACACTAGATGCTATACATTTCTATAGACAGAATGAAAGTAATTCTAAAATTCATCCTTATAGGTAATCAAAAGAAGGATGATAGAAAATGAGGGGTCAGTTTTGTATTGTTCTTTAGAATTAACTCTTCCCCCATTTCTTGACCACACTAGATGCTATACATTTCTATAGACAGAATGAAAGTAATTCTAAAATTCATCCTTATAGGTAATCAAAAGAAGGATGATAGAAAATGAGGGGTCAGTTTTGTATTGTTCTTTAGTATTAAACTCTTCCCCCATTTCTTGACCACACTAGATGCTATACATTTCTATAGACAGAATGAAAGTAATTCTAAAATTCATCCTTATAGGTAATCAAAAGAAGGATGATAGAAAATGAGGGGTCAGTTTTGTATTGTTCTTTAGTATTAAACTCTTCCCCCATTTCTTGACCACACTAGATGCTATACATTTCTATAGACAGAATGAAAGTAATTCTAAAATTCATCCTTATAGGTAATCAAAAGAAGGATGATAGAAAATGAGGGGTCAGTTTTGTATTGTTCTTTAGTATTAAACTCTTCCCCCATTTCTTGACCACACTAGATGCTATACATTTCTATAGACAGAATGAAAGTAATTCTAAAATTCATCCTTATAGGTAATCAAAAGAAGGATGATAGAAAATGAGGGGTCTCTTCTTCTTATCCAGGTTTTACAGGCGTAAATTGCTACGGGGATGATCAGGCATAGTTGGGCGTGATCCCAATATTTTGATGATATTTTGGGCTGTCATTTTGGATATCAAGAGGGTATTTGACTTTGTTTTTGTGGAGTAGGTTTTGCACTGAAAGTTATAATCGTGCTATGTTGGTTGCTAATCAACTTAACACACCCTAAATGTTAGGAACTTGGTAATCTTCCACTGTAAGCTAACTCCTTAGTATTCGGCTAACTGCCAACTAATACCAACTGCCTAGTAGTTCTACTGAACTCCTGTAGAACTCTAAAGAACTCTCTAGAACTTCTAAGAACTCCTATGAACTTCCCAAGAACTTCTCGAGTTAACGCTTCTTAATATAAAAGGGAGAGTCCATTATCTGAGGAATAGGTGTGTTTCACCATAACAGAGGGAGAGTCCATTATCCGAGGAATAGGTGTGTTTCACCATAACAGAGGGAGAGTCCATTATCCGAGGAATAGGTGTGTTTCACCATAACAGAGGGAGAGTCCATTATCCGAGGAATAGGTTTGTTTCACCATAACAGAAGGAGAGTCCATTATCTGAGGAATAGGTGTGTTTCACCATAACAGAGGGAGAGTCCATTACTATTGTCCTCATCTTTGTTGCCATTTGTATGACGTTTAATAATAGATCATTCTATTTGTCTATATTTCTGAGATGAGGTAGTATTTACAGTATTTACATTATTCAGACTATTGTCCTCATCATTGTTGCCATTTGTATGACGTTTAATAATAGATCATTCTATTTGTCTATATTTCTGAGATGAGGTAGTATTTACAGTATTTACATTATTCGGACTATTGTCCTCATCATTGTTGCCATTTGTATGACGTTTAATAATAGATCATTCAATTTGTCTATATTTCTGAGATGAGGTAGCATTTACAGTATTTACATTATTCGGACTATTGGCCTCATCTTTGTTGCCATTTGTACGACGTTTAATAATAGATCATTCTATTTGTCTATATTTCTGAGATGAAGTAGTATTTACAGTATTTACATTATTAAACGTTGTACAAATGGCAACAAAGATGAGGACAATAGTTTGAATAATGTAAATGCTGTAAATACTACCTCATCTCGAAAATATAGACAAATACATTATTTTTATTGTTCAGACTGTTTTCTTCATCATTATTGTCATATTGAAGGACATATGGCCCGATGGATAAAAGCATTGATTGGATCCAGTGATTGACCCAAAGAGTTATGAGTTCAGTACCTGGCAACAGTAGTGGCAAAAAAAAAAAAACCTTAGAGAACTGAGTTAAACAGAGACAACTAAGATATGTGGAAGTCACATGACTCATGGAACAAGAACAATCTACCCCTGTGATTAAAATAAAGGATTTGGTTCAAAATTCCAGTCACCTGATGAAAGCCGGAGTGTATCACATGACTGTAAATATGACCATAAAGATGAGGACAACAGTTCAAACAATGTAAATAACAGTTATCTTATGTAATTATTTTTTAAGTCTACCAATTGCCCATACATTGAATGTTGCTGCTTCATCTAGTCTGGGGATTCTGGTATGTATTTAGAAATTCTAGATAATTAGATCTGCAATGTAATTGATGCTGACCTGGCATCTAGGCTTCACTTATTTTCCCACCACCTTAATGTAGTTTTCTTGTGCCTTTCCTATATATATTTTCATAAGGCATACTGGCATGGCCAAGGGAGCCTTCCAGAAGCTGAGTAGAGTATTAAGAGACAGGAAAATTTCGTTGGAAACAAAGAAGAGAGTACTGGATTGCTATGTGATGCCCGTCCTTCAATATGGCAGTGAATGCTGGACAATATCATCAAAGATGAAGGAAAGACTTGAAGCAACCGAAATGTGGATATATAGAAGCATACTGGATATAAAGTGGGGGATCTATTCTATATTACAATCAATATATAAACTGACCCCTCACTTTGTGGTCACAGCAGTTTCTATACATTTATATTCCTGAGATCTAAAAGCACAAGGATGCTGAGTAGAGTATTAAGAGACATGAAAATTTCGCTGGAAACAAAGAAGAGAGTGCAAGATTGCTATGTGATATCAGTCCTTCAATATGGTGGCGGATGCTGGATAAGGATGAAGGAAAGACGTGAAGCAACCGAAATGTGGTTCTACAGAAGGATACTGAGGATACCCTGAACCAAACATGTGAGCAATGGCAAGGTTTTGGAGAGGATGGGCATGAGAAGGAAACTGATACTTAACATCAGGAAAAGACAGCTAAAGTTCCATGGGACATATAATGAGGAAGGAGGGCTTGGAGAATCTGATACTCACAGGTCAGACAGAGGAGAAAACAGGGAAAGGAAAGCAGTGCATGATATACTTGATAGGCTTGAGCAGTGGAATAACAGGGAAAGAGGGTCAAGGGATAGGGAGATGTGGAGGGCCATGATCGCCTACATCATGAAGGGACACCGAACATAGAAAAAACAAGTTAAAAATAACTAATCAGTATTGAGATATCAGAATTTGATAACAAATAAAAAACTATAATGATAATGTGAATATAAAGTGAGGAATCAATTCTATATTATAATTGCCATATAAACTGATCCCTCAATTTGTGTCCATACTATTTTTTACAAATTTACATTCTATAATTATAGGCTTGAGGAAATGGATGGCAGAGCATGGTTCGGGAGTAGTAACGAGAGATAGGGTGTTAAGAACGAGGAGGGATAGGGAGATGTGGAAGGCCATGATCGCCTACACCCTGAAAGGACATGGCACATAGAAAGAAAAAAAAGAGTTATAAATAACTAAAAAGTATTGAGAAGAGGTGGATTTATACCGAATCAGAATTTGATAAAAAAATAAGAAATTATCATGTGGATATAAAGTGAGGGATCCATTCTGTATCATAATTAATATATAAACTGATCCCTCAGTTTGTGTCCATACTATTTTTTTATAAATTTACATTCTAGAATTATAGGCTTGAGGAAATGGATGGCAGGAAATGGAAGGGGTAACGAGAGATAGGGTGTTAACCCTCTAGGGCCATTCGTATCATATTTGATACAGTATTTCCCTATAAGGAAACATTTGGTATTTCCCTATAAGGAAACATTTGGTATTCATTGACTGAGCAGTCAGTACTGCTTTCATTTGAAATTTATAAAATTTTTCTCTTAAAAAAAATTTTCAGGAAAATATTTCTTTCAAGGCTTGTTTTCATACTGTATCAAATATGATACGAATGGCCCTAGAGGGTTAAACCAACATAAATCCCCAAGTAAAAATAGAGGCCAATGGGCCGTTAACCCTCTAGGCCCATTCGTATCATATTTGATACAGTATTTCCCTATAAGGAAACATTTGGTATTTCCCTATAAGGAAACATTTGGTATTCATTGACTGAGCAGTCAGTACTGTTTTCATTTGAAATTTATAAAATATTTCTGTTAAAAAATTTTTCAGGAAAATATTTCTTTCAAGGCTTGTTTTCATACTGTATCAAATATGATACGAATGGCCCTAGAGGGTTAATAATATAATATGATTAAGGCTTCTACTTGTCATAAAGTGGGGGATCAGTTCTATATTGTTATGAAGTAATAAACAGATCCCCCACTAATATGATACGAATGGCCCTAGAGGGTTAATAATATAATATGATTAAGGCTTCTACTTGTCATAAAGTGGGGGATCAGTTCTATATTGTTATGAAGTAATAAACAGATCCCCCACTAATATGATACGAATGGCCCTAGAGGGTTAAACCAACATAAATCCCCAAGTAAAAATAGAGGCCAATGGGCCGTTAACCCTCTAGGGCCATTCGTATCATATTTGATACAGTATTTCCCTATAAGGAAACATTTGGTATTTCCCTATAAGGAAACATTTGGTATTCATTGACTGAGCAGTCAGTACTGCTTTCATTTGAAATTTATAAAATATTTCTGTTAAAAAATTTTTCAGGAAAATATTTCTTTCAAGGCTTGTTTTCATACTGTATCAAATATGATACGAATGGCCCTAGAGGGTTAAACCAACATAAATCCCCAAGTAAAAATAGAGGCCAATGGGCCGTTAACCCTCTAGGGCCATTCGTATCATATTTGATACAGTATTTCCCTATAAGGAAACATTTGGTATTTCCCTATAAGGAAACATTTGGTATTCATTGACTGAGCAGTCAGTACTGCTTTCATTTGAAATTTATAAAATATTTCTCTTAAAAAATTTTTCAGGAAAATATTTCTTTCAAGGCTTGTTTTCATTTTATTATATTATTAAGTAGTAATTAGTGGGGGATCAGTTTATTACTTCATAACAATATAGAACTGATCCCCCACTTTATGACAAGTAGAAGCCTTAATCATATATTATTAACCCTCTAGGGCCATTCGTATCATATTAGTGGGGGATCTGTTTATTACTTCATAACAATATAGAACTGATCCCCCACTTTATGACATGTAGAAGCCTTAATCATATTATATTATTCACCCTCTAGGGCCATTCGTATCATATTAGTGGGGGATCTGTTTATTACTTCATAACAATATAGAACTGATCCCCCACTTTATGACAAGTAGAAGCCTTAATCTTCTTATATTAATAACCCTCTAGGGCCATTCGTATCATATTTGATACAGTATTTCCCTATAAGGAAACATTTGGTATTTCCCTATAAGGAAACATTTGGTATTCACTGACTGAGCAGTCAGTACTGCTTTCATTTGAAATTTATAAAATATTTCTGTTAAAAAATTTTTCAGGAAAATATTTCTTTCAAGGCTTGTTTTCATACTGTATCAAATATGATACGAATGGCCCTAGAGGGTTAAGAACGACAAGGGACAGGGAGAGGAGAGGGCCATGATCGCCTACGTCTTGCAGGAAAGTAATTATGTAATCAAGTGCGGGATCAGTTTTATCCTAAAAAAGTCATCCATTTTTAACGTCGTTTTGGATTCTGTATGCGTGCAAAGGAGCCACCCCCAAAAACGTTCTCCTGAGTAATCGATATACAATTAATTTCTCATTTTGAGAGACATTCGCAGGCACATTTGAGCAAGAGATTCATACAGAAGAGGTTTAGAAAAAGAGAGAAATATGAGGAGTGTCAGGTGGGGAGAGAAGGAGGTTGAAAACTGTTCTGTTAGAAACGGTGGGTTTCTGGCAGTTTCCAAAAACGTCACCAGAGAAATATACAAAAGGTGAGTAATCGAATAACAAAAAAATCTATATCATACATTTTGTCCTTCTGAATATAAATATTATATTTATTGATGGAATTATGTATATGTAGAAAGAGAGACTGGAATATAATAATATATAATATTTTTTATAAGTCTACCACTTCCGGTCTGGTACTTTTTATATATATTGAGAGATTCCAGATTCGCAAAGCTAAAAAAAGCATTTCAAAAGTTAAGCAAAGTATTGAGAGACAGGAAGATTTCGTTGAAAACAACCCCCGCCAAAATACTGGACTATTATGCGATATATGTCCTCCTATATGGAAGCGAACGATGGACGATCTCCTCAAAGATGGAGAAAAGACTCGAAGCAAGAGAAACAAAGAAAAAAGTACTGAACTGTTATGTGATATATGTCTTCCTAAATGGCGACGAATGATGGACGATCTCCTCAAAGATGGAGAAAAGACTCGAAGCAAGAGAAACAAAGAAAAAAGTACTGAACTGTTATGCGATATATGTCCTCCTATATGGCAGCGAACGATGGACGATCTCCTCAAAGATGAGAAAAGACTCGAAGCAAGAGAAACAAAAGAAAAAAGTACTGAACTGTTATGTGACATATGTCTTCCTAAATGGCGACGAATATTGACGATTCTCCAAGATGGAGAAAAGACTCGAAGCAACAGAAACAAAGAAAAAAGCATTGGACTGTTTGCAAGACATATGTCTTCCAAATGCGACGAATGATGGACGATCTCCTCAAAGATGGAGAAAAGACCTGAAGCAACAGAAACAAAAGAAAAAAGTACTGGACTGTCATGATATATGTCCTCCTATATGGCAGCGAATGATGACGATTCCCTTCAAAGATGGAGAAAAGACTCGAAGAAGAGAAACAAAGAAAAAAGTACTGAACTGTTATGCGATATATGTCCTCCTATATGGCAGCGAACGATGGACGATCTCCTCAAAAGATGGAGAAAAGACTCGAAGCAAGAAAGTTCATGAAAAAGCGGTCAACTGTCATGGATATGGTGAAGTTCTTCCTAAATGGCGACTTAATGATGGACGATCTCCTCAAAGATGGAGAAAAGACTCGAAGAACAGAAACAAAGAAAAAGTACTGGACTGTCATGTGATATATGTCTTCCTAAATGGCGACGAATGATGGACGATCTCCTCAAAGATGGAGAAAAGACTCGAAGCAACAGAAACAAAGAAAAGTAATTGACTGTCATGTGATATATGTCCTCCCATATGGCAGCGAACATGACGATCTCCTCAAAGATGGAGAAAAGACTCAAGGAAGAGAAACAAAGAAAAGTACTGAACTGTTATGCGATATATGTCCCTATATGGCAGCGAATGATGACACTCTCAAAGATGGAGAAAAGACTAAGCAAGAGAAACAAAGAAAAAAGTACCAACTGTCATGCGATATATGTCTTCCTAAATGGCGACGAATGGCGACGATCTCCTCAAAGATGGAGAAAAGACTCTAGCTACCTAAACAAAGAAAAAAGTACTGATCAACAGATATTGCTCTAAATGGCGACGAATATGATGATCTCTCAAAAGATGGAGAAAAGACTCAAGCAACAGAAACAAAGAAAAGTACTGGATCATTATGTATATATGTCTTCCTGAATGTAGAGATTAAATGACATTTGATTCTCAAAAGATGGAGAAAGACTGAAGCAACAGAAACAAAGAAAAAAGTACTGGACTGTCAGTATATATGTCTTCCTAAATGGCGACGAATGATGGACGATTCTCAAAAGATGTGGAGAAAAGACTCGAAGCAACAGAAACAAAGAAAAAAGTACTGGACTGTCAGTGTGATATATGTCTTCCAAATGGCTAATTTAATGATGGACGATCTCCTCAAAAGATGGAGAAAAGACTCGAAGCAAGAGAACAAAAATGGAAAAGTACTGAACTGTCATGTGATATATGTCTTCCCAAATGGCGATGAATTATTTTTATCATCTCCCGAAGATGGAGAAAAGACTCGAAGCAGAGAAACAGTACAAAAAAGTACCGAACTGTCATGTGAGATATGGTCTTCCAATGACATTGAATGATGGACGATCTCCTCAAAGATGGAGAAAAGACTCTGAAGGCAACAGAAACAAAGAAAAAAGTACTGACTGTCATGTGATATATGTCTAGAAATGGCGACGAATGATGACGATCTCCTCAAAGATGGAGAAAGACTCGAAGCAACAGAAACAAAGAAAAAAGAACAACTGTCAAGGGGATATATGGTTCTCTCCACATGGCAATGATGACGATCTCCTCAAAGATGAAGGAAAGGCTAAAAGCAATAGAAACAAGAAAAAATTACTGGACTGTTATGCGATATCTGACCTCCTATATGGCAGTGAATGATGGACAGTCTCCTCAAAGATGAAGGAAAGACTCAAAACAACGAAAACAAGGAAAAGAGTACTTTTCTCCTATGTAACCCCCTGCACAACAGTGGCAGTAAAATGCCTCGCTTGGGCGATATGATTACAAAAAATAACAAAATGACTACTTATTAATAACATTATATAATATAATCCGTGTCTTCTCTCTCTAGCTATAGATTAAGTAGCAGAATATATTAGGTTCTATAGTCTTGGTTGGCAACCAGTCTACATCAGAAAATAATGGCAAGCTACTGCAGGAAACTATTCTTCCCAGTCAGTCATGTCTTGAAAGAGACATAATCACCCAAGCGTGTATCATGTATGGAACTTAACTGATTCATAATAATTAAGCTGGTTCTTTCTCCACAAAAATAATCTAGGACTTTTAGACATTTTTCTTTTTTCTTATTTCTGTGTGCACAATGCTTGTAAAATCTACAATATTGGTCACATATAAATAAGCGTGTATCACTTAACTGACTGACCGAATATAACAGTTGGAAACATAATTAAAACTTCTACTAGGCATAAAGTGGGGGATCGGTTTTCTATTGTTATGTAGTAATAAACTAATCCCCCACTAATTATACTTAATATAATAATGTAATATAATCTATTCCTTCTCCCTCCAGCTATGGGTTGAATAGAAGGACAGATTGGGTTCTATAGCCTTGGCTGGCAACCAGTCTACCGCAGACGGTAATGGCAACTTACTGCGGGATAATCTTCTGCTCAGTCAGTCATGTCTCTTTCGAGACATGATCGGCCAAAGCGTGTATCAAGTATCGCACTTAACTGACTGATTGAATATAATAGTTGGATAATTAAAACTTCTACTAGGCATAAAGTGGGGGATCGGTTTTCTATTGTTATGAAGTAATAAACTATCTATCTATCTATCTATCTATCTATCTATCTATCTATCTCAGACTTTTCATTATCTATCTATCTATCTATCTATCTATCTATCTATCTATCTATCTATCTATTTTCTATCTATTTTCATTATCTATCTATCTATCTATCTATCTATCTATCTATCTATCTATCTCAGACTTTTCATTATCTATCTATCTATCTATCTATCTATCTATCTATCTATCTATCTATCTATCTATCTCAGACTTTTCTTATCTATCTATCTATCTATCTATCTATCTATCTATCTATCTATGCCAGTCTGTTCCAATCTATCTATCTATCTATCTATCTATCTATCTATCTATCTCAGACTTTTCATTATCTATCTATCTATCTATCTATCTATCTATCTATCTATCTATCTATCATATATACCAAGAACATGTCTAAGACCCACTATTCTACTTACATTCTAGGAAACTACCCACATTCCCTCCATATTACACCGGTGAGAAGCAAGTTCCACTTGAACAGTACCCTCTCGTAAACCATTACTCTGAGGAATAGACTCCCAAGTAGAAGTATCCCTGATCGCTACAATCTAACCTGTTCAAGTCTCGGGTTAACCGTTATCTTTTTCTCCATCCGTATAAAGTACCTCTTACTCTATAACCTATTACCACAAGTGGTCGCCAGGCCTTGTACAAGGGGAACCACGTTGTTAAAAACCCCCACATAAGTGCTTCATTTAAGTGAAAGAGAAAAGTTCTTAACTTGGGTGGGGGGAGAAAACTCAAATACCAAAATTGCTAAAACCTACAATAAGAATGATTCTTGTCTCCATCTTCTTCTTCTTTTATGTGCCTTGTCCTTTCAGGACGTAGGCGATCATGGCTTTCCATGTCTCCCTATCTCTGGTGGCTCTTAGCACGCCTTCTCCTGTTACACCATGCAACCCCCGTTCTGCCATCTACTAGCTCAAGCTCATAAATCTAGAATAGAAATGTATAGAAACTACCATGGCCAAAAAATGAGGGATCAGTTTGTATATTAATTATGATATATAATTGATCCCCCATTTTATACTCACATTATAATTTCTTATAAACAGTTGGCATATATATTTTTCTTCTATGTGCCCTGTTCCTTCAGGACGTAGGCGGTCATGTCTCTCCACGTCTTCCTATCCCTGGTGGCTCTTAGCACGCTTTCTCCTGTTACACCATGCAATCCTCGTTCTCTCATCCACTTGATTAGGTCCTTCAAATATGCTATCCGCTGCTTTCCCCTGTCTCTTTTTCCCTCTATCTGACCTGTTAGTATCAGGTTCTTCAAGCCCTCCTTCTTCCTTGCATGTCCCAGGAACTTCAGCTGTCTCTTCTTGATGCTCAGTATTAATTTCCTTTTCGTTTCCATCCTTTCCAAAACCTCATCATTGCTCACATGCTCGATCCATGATATTTGCAGCATCCTTCTGTAGAACCACATTTCAGTTGCTTCAAATCTTTTCTTCATCTTTGATGATATTGTCCAGCATTCACTGCCGTATTGAAGAACTGACATCACATAGTAATCCAGTACTCTGTTCTTTGTGTCTAGTGAAATTTTCCTGTGTCTTAATACTTTTCTCAGCTTCTGGAACGCTTCCTTTGTCAAGCCAATTCACTTTCGGATCTCTGTGTCGCACTTTCCGTCTTCTCTAGGTATTTATTTTTTGTACCTGCTTGATTTTAGTATCCCCACATGTATTTGGCATTTGGGGTTGCTCTTTTTGCTGATGACCATGCATTCGGTTTTCTTGTAGCTTATTTGTAGTCCTTTCTTGTCACTCTCTTCAGCTACCTTCTGTAGGAGGTCTTGTAGTTTTGTTTCCGTGTCTGCTATCAGCACTGAATCATCTGCGTACCGTATGTTGTTTAAAGTGTGGCCTCCAATGAGAAATCCTGGCATAACATCTAGGGTCCTCAGAATAGTCTCGCTGTACACTTCATCACATAACTTATGTATTTGTTTTGTCCACAAAATATTCACTAAATACAAAGCCCATAAGCCACTCATGATAGAGTGTTAGATTATGGGGATATGTAGGATAAATAGCTGTTGACACTAGGTTATGATTGTAGCGATCTGGGAAGCATTCTCTCGGGAGTCTGAATAAGGTTGATGTATGAACGCAAGAGAAGGTGTTAAGAAGGGTATATTATGAGGATATGTAGGATATATAACAGTTGATCCTAGACTTGAAGAGGATAAGATTGTAACGACCAGGGAAGCAATCCCTCAGGAGTCTGTTCCACAAATTGTTTTATTTTATTATTAATTTTTGGTTATCACTTATTGCATAAGATCTACGGTAAGAGCAAATTTTCTGTCACATAAATTATTACAGTTTAGTATTTCATTTTTGTTATGAAGAATTGTCAATATTCTTGTATTATTCTTGTATTGTTCTTTGGAATGGTGATGAACTTGGTATAAGATTGGTTATATATATCTGTTACTGACATTTAGTGGACATAAGTTCAATGGATGGCGTAACGATGTTTACGAGAGATGACAAAAAAGACAACATTTATAAAGTGCTACAATGGACAGGAAATTGTGGAGAGCCATGATCGTCAATGTCCAGAAGGGACAAGGCACATAAAAGAAAGAAGAATGATCTTGAGTAAATGGATGGCGGAACAAGGTTTAATAAAAATAACAAAAAGACAAAATTTATTAAAAGCTACAAAGGATAGGAAATTGTGGAGAGCCATGATCGTCAATGTCGAGAAGGGACAAGGCACATAAAAGAAAGAAGAATGATCTTGAGTAAATGGATGGCGGAACAAGTTTTTAGTAGAAATAACAAAAAGACAAAATTTATTAAGAGCTAGAAAGGACAGGAAATTGTGGAGAGCCATGATCGCCATCCCCCTGAAGAGACATGGCACATAGAAGAAGAAAAATAAGCTTAAGTAAATGGATGGCAGAATAAGGTTTGAGAGAAAGATAAAAAAAGACAAAATTTATTAAGAGCTACAATGGACAGGAAATTGTGGAGAACCATGATCACCAACCTACAGAAGGGACAACACACACACACACACACACACACACACACACACACACACACACACACACACACACAAAACCGAATGAGCTTGAGTAAATGGATGGCGGAACAAAGTTTAGGAGAGATAACAAAAAGACAACATTTATTAAGAGCTACAAAGAAGAGGAAATTTGGAGAGCCATAATCGCCAACGTCCTGAAGTGACACGGCACATAGAAGAAGAAGAATGAGCTTTAGTAAATGGATGGTGGAACCGGATTTAATAGAAATAACAACACATTTATTAAAAGTTACAAAGGACAGGAAATTGTGGAGAGCCATGATCGCCAACGTCCTGAAGTGACACGGCACATAGAAGAAGAAGAATGAGCTTTAGTAAATGGATGGTGGAACCGGATTTAATAGAAATAACAACACATTTATTAAAAGTTACAAAGGACAGGAAATTGTGGAGAGCCATGATCGCCAACGTCCTGAAGTGACACGGCACATAAAAGAAAAAAGAATGATCTTGAGTAAATGGATGGCGGAATAAGGTTGTAATAGAAATAACAAAAAGACAAAATTCATTAAGAGCTACAAAGAACAGGAAATTGTGGAGAGCCATGATCGCCAATGTCCAGAAGGGACAAGGCACATAGAAGAAAGAAGAATGAACTTGAGTATACGGATGGAGGGACAAGGTTTATGAGAGATAACAAAAAGACAATTTATTAAGAGCTACAAATAACAGGAAATTGTGGAGAGCCATGATTGCCAATATCCAAAATAGCTCTTAATATATTTTGTCTTTTTGTTATCTCTCCTAAACTTTGTTCCACCATCCATTTACTCAAGCTCATTCGTCTTTTTTGTGCCTTGTCCCTTCTGGACGTTGGTGATTATGGTTCTCCACAATTTCCTATCCATTGCAGCATGATCATTGTAGCCAACGTTCTGAAAGAACACGTGACGTAGAAGAAGAAGAATAAGCCCTGCGTTACTCGGGTGTAATGAAAGTTTTAAAACTAATCCATGGTCCTGGAGCTCAGACTCTTTGGACGTTGGCACGAAAGACTAAAAACCAATCGTTGTTTATCTGCCTGTATGTCTGTATTTTTTTCAGCCCTTTTATTTTAGTTTTTGCTTCAGATTTGGCTCTAAAGAGGTATAATTGTAGTTCTTAGTCTCAGCCATGATACCATTTACTCAGAGGACTTATTTAGCCTTCAAAATTCAGTTTACGACAAAAAAACTTATTTGATATCGATACCAGAAAATCAAAATTTGACTTACATCCATTCATTTTTCTTTCAGTCTACGGTTTCTCTTTAACTGGAAACAACTATTGCTTTTTAGTCTTTCGTGCCAACGTTCAAAGAGTCTGAGCTCCAGGACCATGGATTAGTTTTAAAGCTTTCATTACACCCGAGCAATATAGCTCGGCGTTGGGCTATACTGCTAGTTTTAAATAATCTATGGACACCTGATGATGACCAGAGGGTACTAGGTTGAAAAGTTGTGTCTATTATAACAACTCTATCAACCAAGATGAGAACAAAAGTTCGAAATAATTTCAAGATTACAAAAGGTTTATGCTAAAATCGGACATTATTTCAAGAACACCTAATAAAATTGCTTTCCGTGAAATGCTTCTGCCAAAAAAAGTTTTAATATACAAAGAAAATGTAAAGGGTGAAAAGAATTCAAATAAAATATAAGCTGATTCAAACCGACAAAACACTTGTTTAAATATTTAATCATGGCATTCTGTTGCCAAACATAGAACCGAATCTCCTCGCTTCTGCCACCGACCAGGTTAATCTTGGATGCTAGCCATTTATACGAGGACACACTCCAAAAGACACACGCCGACAACCAACTAAAAAGAATCATCTTTATTTTCTAATTGTCAACACGCCAAATAACTGGAGGATTATGGGAAATTGGACTCGTCTTGTCAATATTATTCTATCGAGTCAGATTAAATTGTGTGCTGGCTTTTTTTCATGATATCAGGTCCCAAGTAGGCATCTACGCAGATGACACTACAATATACTCCCGCTCCAGTAAGAAACCTGTCGTGGCGGACAGACATAATCTCGCTGCTGACCTTGAGCGGGATCTACACTCTGTGGTGAACTGGGGCAAGAAGTGGCTTGTCAACTTCAATTCCTCTAAGACCAAGCTGTTGTCTGTCAACCATTACAGGCAACCTCTTCTGCCTCCCATAAGCATGGACCAGATGATTCTCCCGGAGAGTAATACACTACGCCTCCTCGGACTTACCCTGTCCTCAGACCTCAAATGGAAGCACTATATTGAATCCATAGCAAAATCTACTGCTAAGAAGATTGGGTCACTATGTCGATCCAGGATGTTTTTTCCACCTGAATCCATCCTGCATATATACAAGTCAACCATCCGTCCGTGCATGGAGTACTGCTGCCATTTATGGTCAGGTGCCCCTGCCGTTCTCCTCAGTGTTCTTGACAAGCTCCAAAGGAGAGTCTGTAATGTGATAGGTACTGATCTGGCGACTCGACTGCAGCCACTTTCCCATCGTCGAAATGTGGCCTCCCTCTGTCTCTTCTATAAATACTTTCATGGCTTCTGCTCGGGTGAGCTTAAGTCACTGATGCCTCCTCAACAGGTGTTTACTCGTTCAACCAGACTGGCAACTGGGTCCCACCCATTCACAGTCAGGTTAGCCAAACGCAGACGACAATTCTACTCCTGCAGCTTCCTCTCTCGCACTTCCCGCCTGTGGAACTCACTCCCGTATTCTTGCTTTCCTGACGGCTACGACCTCCAGAAATTTAAAAGCAAAGTTAATACTCATCTACTAACCACTGGACTCTAGCTCTCTCCCCTCCCCTGTATAATCTTCACGTTCTCTCCGCCCATGTATCTGTCATTGCACCTGCTTTCTCAGCTTTCTATTGTTCCTTTCTAACTAGCTTGTACTCCTCACTCTTTTCTAATTAATCTTTCTACATTTATGTTAACGGTCATGTCACGTTGAATACACCGGTTCCCGCTCGATCACCGAAGTTAAGCAACGTTGAGCCTGCTCAGTGTTTCCGTGGGTGACCACTTGGAAATACCAGGTGCTGTTAGCGTTCGCGGATGTGCGTTGTGGTGCGGTGGATGTCGGCTTGGAGGGGGAAATCGGTGAGCCGAGTTCCAATTTCAGTCGAGCACACTGCACTCACTTGCGCACTGGTACCCTTGGGAAAGGTATTAATCCGTCCGTTCCCTCCAGTTATGGGTTAAATAACAGGGTAGGACTTGGGACCCTGCCCTTAAAACAGATCCCAATGAGACTTGCTCCGTCGGGGAGGAAGCCCGCTCAATCCGACTAGGGTGAATGCGGCATACATACATACATACATACTCCTCACTCTTTTCTAATTAATCTTTCTACATTTATGTAACCCCCTGCACATCAGTGGCGTTTCTGCCTTGCTCGGGGTGAAATGATTAAAAAAAAATTTAGTAAAAATAATTATATTGTGGCAGATAGGAAATTAAGAATTAAAACCAACTTTCTTCTTAACGTTTACAAAAAATCACAATGACGTGTGAAATCCTGTTTTTTCCAAAACAGAAAAAGGATTGACCATGTGCTTAAAGAAAAAGTCGAAACCAGATTTCGCGAGTAGATGTTAAATTGATTTTCTGACCAATGGAACCGATTTGCAAGACCATAAAGACTTCACAATCAAGTGTGAAAAATCTAAAGAACTATAAATTCTTTGATCAGCGTCAATCAGATAGTCAGGTGGGAGCAGCGAGACGAAACATCTAAAATGTAACGGGAGAAACTTCAACCACGACCCGGACGTAAGGTCGCCTCACACATTGTCCTCTTTCTCCTTCTTTCTCGTGTGTTGATTTATTTAACTTCTTCTTCTCCATTCAAAGACATTCGTCTATATTTCTGAGATGAGGTAGAATTTACAGTATTTACAGTATTCGGACTATTGTCCTCATCTTTGTTGCCATTTGTACGATGTTTAATAATAGATCATTCTATTTGTCTATATTTCTGAGATGAGGTAGTATTTACAGTATTTACATTATTCGGACTATTGTCCTCATCTTTGTTGCCATTTGTACGACGTTTCGGCCGTTGTACGCTCCGGTCTTCTTCAGGTGCGAGGAATTTCGAACCGAACCTTTTATTACAATCATTGTGGTATATCTTTCTCATCCCTTGCGTAGTAATATCTCTTTTGGAAGTCATGAGCTATCTCCCTGCAAGTGATTTGTTCACAATTGCTGTAATCTGGTATTAAACTCACAACTCTAAGAGTCAAGTCAGGAACTAACCAACGTCTTTATCCACTGGGTCATGTGTCCTGAAGGACACATAATCAAAAACATTCCTGCCGAGCAAACGCTCATACATACATACGTACGTACGCATAAACCCTTTCAAACAAATTACTACTACGAACATTTTCTACAACTCTTGATACCCTTAACTCATTAGTTGTTTCTCATTGAACATTAACTACTACTACCTATTTTTGTTATTCTTTCCTTTTAATATATATATATATATATATAATGTATATTTTTATTCTTGCGTTATTCCACACTCTTGCACACAAATCTACAGATTCCATCATTCTAATTTTCAATGATGCCAACCAACCTTCTGATGTTGAAAACTTTCTGATGATTCTGATTATAATTCTGGATAAAACTTGTAAGCCGTAGGGAGTTTGGTTATGTATGACACAAGGCCGAATTAAATAGACATTAAACAAATCCCTACGGCTACAAAATCATTTCTCCAGATTTGAAAAAAAATGTTTCCTTATTTACAAGGATAAATTTGAGATCAGATAAGTATTTCTTTTTTAAATCGTGTTATCCTAAGCAAGGTATCATAGCCACTGAGACACAAGGGATTTCTTGGTGTGGAAGTATTAGAAACAGGAACAACTGCTATGGATCGAGAAGAGAGAAAGTGTAATCAGGAAGACAGTAGATAGCGACTGACATTACATTTAAATTTTTTTGAAGATTAAAATTGGCTGGAAACCATGGAACCAAGGGAGATTTTGTGTTGAATACGGAATTAAAGGTAATTCTATTCACTTCACTGTTTACAAATTTCGCAATCCAGTGAGAAATCCAATTTTGACCAATAGGAAAAATGATCGATCCTGTATTGAAGAAAAAAGACGAAGCCAAATTTCATGATCCGATGATAAATTAATTTTCTAACCAATGAAAGGAAGTGATTTACAAAACTTGAGAGAAATTTACAAGCCAGTGCCAAAAATTCTTTTGCTATAAAACTAGAGAAAAAAGTCAAATTAGTCAGATGAAAGCGAGATCAGACACCGCCAAGATGTGACAAGAGACATTTCAAGCCACTGACCCGGATATAACATCCCGACACACATTCGTTCTTCCTTTTCTTCTTGCATGTTATTTTTATTTATCTCTTCTTCTTCGTACTCACTATCCTCGCTGTCAACAAAGAAGTAAACAACAACAACAACAATATGACATATATATATATATATATATATATATATATATATATACTAGCAGTATAGCCCGGCGTTGCTCGGATGTAATGAAAGCTTTAAAACTTTATATATATATATATATATATATATATATATATATATATATATATATATATGGTGCGATTGATAAATTGTCGCAATTATTTTATTATTTCAAATATTCTTTAGGCTGAGTTTGAGCTCCAGGACCATGGACTAGTTTTAAAGCTTTCATTACACCCGAGCAACGCCGGGCTATACTGCTAGTTCTGCATAAACACATTAGTTGTTTCCAATTAAAGTGAAACCGTAGATTTTCCCGCAGTAGGTTACCATTTTGCGGTAGACTGGTGGCCAACCAAGGTCTGTTCTGATATTTAACCCGTAGCTGAAAGGTGAAGAGACGAATTAATAACTCTCCAAGGGAATGCAACGAATTCAACTGGAATTCGAACTTGGCTCTCCGGTTTCTCGTTCCACAATGCACATCCTATTTATTGCACTAATGGCTAAATATTGGCTATAGAGAAAGTCACTTGTCAGTTGGCAGGAATCTTTGTTGTTTTGTTTATGTTCGTCATTACATTTGTTTGTAGTTGACTTTCTTTCTGTCGCCAAAGAAATAAGAAGAAAATGGCGAATGTACTACAGGAAGTAATCCGTGGTAAATGAACACGTCTATTTCATTGGTTATTAAAAGCATTTCCTCTTATGATCATAAAACAGAGAAATATGTAATTTCTTTCACTTTGCAAACAATTCAATAAATCGATTTTTTGAGAAATAATTATTTTCTTGTCAAATCGAATCTGAATTTTTAATTCGAGTTTGTGAGAACTATTTTCCATATTTTGAATTATTTCTTTTTTGAAAATCAGTGCAATTTGGTTCAGATTGAATCTTTTTCGTTGCATTGTGACTATATAGCTACCTACCGTCTGTTTTAAAAATGCATTTCTGCGATATTTTATACTTAACGTAAATAATATTTATTTCAAGTCAGATTGATTATAGTTTGAATAAGATAATATTCCTTAAATAAAGTTTCAGAAAACAAAATTTTATATTTGGAAGATTTTTTTTAATAACGAAAATTACATTTGCGATGAAAGATAAAACTAAAAAGAGGCGCGAAGCAACAATTTTACAAAAGAAAAACTCTTTCCATTCAATCTAAATTAGTTTATGAAATTCAGCGAAATATTTTGCTTATTGCAAATATTAAATTTATTCTATTACTTTGAAATTAAAACTAAAATAAAAGCTTGAAGATTTTTAATTTTTTTAAAATTAATTTTAAATCTCAGGAAACATTTTTGTTTTGGGCAAAGGTCAGTCAGTTAAGTGCCATACGTGATACACGCTTGGGCGATCATGTCTTGAAAGAGATATGACTGACTGGGCAGAAGATTATCCCGCAGTAGGTTGCCATTGCTTTCTGCGGTAGACTGGTGAATTATATTATTTTATTAATAAGTAGTAATTAGTGGGGGATCAGTTTATTACTTCATGACAATAGAAAACCGATCACCCACTTTATGCCCAGTAGAAGCCTTAATCATGTTTCTGTTAAATTCAGTCAGTCAGTTAAGTGCCATACGTGATACACGCTTGGGCGATCATGTCTTGAAATAGACATGACTGACTGGGCAGAAGATTATCCCGCAGTAGGTTGCCATTGCTTTCTGCGGTAGACTGGTTGCCGACCAAGGCTATAGAACCCAATCTGTCCTGTTATTTAACCCATAACTGGAAGGAATGGACGGATTAATACCTTTCCCAAGGGTGAATGCAATGAATTCGGCTGGAATTCGAACTCAGCTCCCCGATTTCTCGTTCCGAGCCGATATCTAATGCACCCCAACGCACATCCAAAACGCCAGCTACAAGCCAACGATACTGAAATCAACCAGGTAGAGAACTTTAATCTAACAAAGTGCGACACTGAGATCCGAAGGCGTCTTGGCAAGGTCAAGGATGCGTTCCAAAAACTGAGTGGAATATTCAGAGATAGGAATACTTTATTAAAAACAGAAAAAAACACGAAATTTCGCTAGAAACAAAGAAGAGAATACTGGATTGTTATGTGATGTCAGTTCTTCAATATGGCAGGGAATGCTGGATAATATCTTCGCAGTTGAAGGAAAAACTTGAAGCAACTGAAATGTGGGTCTACAAAAGCATGTTGGATATAAAGTGGGGGATAATTCCATATTACAATAAATATGTAAACTGACCCCTCACTTTGTGGTCACAGCTGTTTCTATACATTTATATTCTTGAGATCCAAAAGCATTCCAGAAGCTAAGTAGAGTATTAAGAAACAGGAAAATTTTGCTAGAAACAAAGAAGGGAGTACTGGATTCCTATTTGATGTCAGTTCCTCAATATGTTAGCGAATGCTGGACAATCTTATCAAAGATGAAAGGAAGTCTTGAAGCAACCGAAATGTGTTTCTACAGAAGGATGCTGAGGATACTGAATATGTTAGAAATGACGAGGTTTTGAAGGATGCTGAGGATGCTGAATATGTTAGAAATGACGAGGTTTTGAAGAGGATGGAAGCGAAAAGGAAATTTATATATAACATCAGGAAAAGACGGCTAAAGTTTCTGGGACATGTAATGAGGAAGAAAGGTTTGGTAAATCTGATACTCACAGGGCAGATAAGAGGGAAAAGAGGCAGGGGAAAGCAATGAATGACATACTTGATGGGCTTAAGCAAGTGAATGGCAGAGCAAGGATTTGAAAGACGAGTAACAAGAGAAAAACTGTTAAGAGCTACAAGAGATAGGAAAATGTGGAAGACCATGATCACCGACTTCCTGAAGGGACACGATTTATGCTGGAAACAAAGAAGAGAGTACGGGATTGTTATGTGATGCCTGTCCTTCAATATGGTCCTGGAGCTCAGACTCTTTGGACGTTGGCACGAAAGACTAAAAAGCAATAGTTGTTTCCAGTTAAAGCGAAACCGTAGACTGAAAGAAAAATGAATGGATGTAGGTCAAATTTTGATTTCCTGGTATCGATATCAAATAAGTTTTTTTCGTCGTAAACTGAATTTTGAAGGCTAAATAAGTCCTCTGAGTAAATGGTATCATGGCTGAAACTAAGAACTACAATTATACCTACTTACAGCCAAACCCGAAGCAAAAACTAAAATAAAAGGACTGAAAAAATACAGACATACAGTCAGATAAACACACACACACACACACACACACACACACACACACACAAATATCTTGCCTTTTATATATATATATATATATATATATATATATATATATATATATATATATATTATCGATTTTCTGCACTATTGTAAGAACTGCAACCTTGAAACTTCTGAATATCGTTTCTTATGTCTTTATGTATCACATTTGATTAAAATCGGACCACTCCTTCTATAACCCGATTTTTCAATTATCGATTTTCGATATTTATCGGAGTTACCTCGACACAAAACCTAGCTATGAACACTCGGAGACGCTTATAGTACAACTGTGTAAATTTTCAAGAAAATCGGTTCAGCCGTTTTGGAGTCTATAGGTAACGGACACACACACACAGAGACACCCACGGACACACACACACACAGACACCCACACACACACACGCACAGCCAGACAAAGTTCCATTTATGAATAAGTTTAGATTAGATTTAAAAGGTTTTATGTTTTTCTGTTTTTATTCAACGCATTCAATAATTTCTGAGTTTTATGACTTTTTCCTACAACCGAAAATGGTCGATCAGTTTTGTTATCAATAAAATCAGTCAGTCAGTTAAGTGCCATACGTGAGACACGCTCGGTCGATCATGTCTCTTTTGATGCATGACTGACTAGGCAGAATATTTTCCCAAGGTAGGTTACCGTTTCTTTCTATGGTAGACTGGTTGCCAACCAAGGCTATAAGACTCAGTTTGTCTAGCTAATCAAGTCAATCAGTTAAGAGTCATACGTGATACAGGCTTGGGCGATCATGTCTCTTTCGATTTAAGACTGACTAGGCAGAAGATTTTCCCGTAGTAGATTGCCGTTTATTTCTGCTGTAGGCTGGTTGCCAAACAAGGCTATAGGGCCCAGTCTGTCCCCCTATTTAACTTATAGCTGGAGGAGGGGGAGAGTTGAAAAGAATCTTTACCGGTGGTATTTGCGCGTATTTGAATGTAACAACCCCAACTGAAATTAGAACTCAATCTGATTTTTCATTCTGAGACGATATATATATATATATATATATATATATATATATAACATAGTGATGATCCACGTATATACTGTCTTAATATGTATAGGAAAGAATATTGAGCAGAAGAGGAAGTATATGATGTTTTTGCTGTCACAAGTAAGGTTTGGTGGGTGTAATTTTATTTTGGTGTTGGGTACAGAGAATGTTTTGTCTGTTATTAAATGCTTATAAATTAAACAGCGAGGCTTCCCACATTTTTAATTCCCTGATAGGTTTGTATTATTTAAATATTTGTTAGAGGTGAGGATAGTTGATAGGTTGGGTGTTTGTTTCTTTGCATTTATGGGTGGTTTATCGAAAATGTCTTTGACATATATATATATATATACACGAAAATTTTATTTTAAAATTAGGTTCAATAAATGAGTAGCAGCAATAAAAAAAAATAAGACAGAACTGGAATATTTTATGTGAATTCACCCTAAATAATGTAAAGTAACTTTTTACAAATATTAATTCATCTTAAGAAATTAAAAATTATGGCAGACCTGAACGAGACTACAACTACCTTTAAATTTGTTGTTTTTGATATTTTTTTAATGATTTCAGCGCAGTGTTATCGATTATTACATAAAGTTTCCGATTATCAAAAACAAATTTGGAAAAATTTCACTATTTAAACAATTTTAGGGGGATGCACAGTTTTTCATACAACGTTATAGTAAATTGATCCTCCATTTTGGATCCACTCGCGTTGGGGTAGCTTTATTTATTTATTTTTTACTTTTTTATTTTTTTGACGAATTATTGCCCTTTCTTTTAGCAAGCACTGAAAAAAGTAAAAATAAATTGATAATCATCGAATTTACAGGTGGTGGTAATGTCGTACCAGCGATTGGTTCCAAAATAGAGGATCGATTTACTATAGCGTTGTATGAGAAACTGAGCACCCACTAAAATTGTTTAAATATAGAAAGTTTCCCAATTGTTTTTGTTTTTTTTTTGTCAATCGCAAAGTTTAGGGTGTAATCAATAAGATTGCACTGGAAAAAAAATAAAAAAAATATCAAAAACAACAATTTTAAAGGTGGTGGTAGTCTCCTTCATGTCCGCCAAAATTATAAATAAAAGTTTGGTTAGCTTGCCTCCCAACGACTCCATCCTTCAAAAAATTACAAAAATTCAGAGAGTTTGCCTATACTTCGGAGATGAGGTATTATTTACATTATTTACATTGTTCAGACTGTTGTCCCCCTCTTCATTGCCAAGTTTACGACGTTTCGGCTATTGTACGCTCCGGCCTTCTTCAGGTGCTAAGAATTTCGAACCGATCCCTTTATTTGTTTATACTTCTGCGATGAGGTAGTATTTATATTATTTACATTGTTCGGACGTTTGCTCTCATCTATATTGCCATGTTTACGACGTTCCAGCCGTTGTACGCTCAGGCCTTTGTCAGGTGCTAGGAATTGCGAAACAAACCATTTATTTCTGTCACTGGGGTAGATCATTCTCATTGCATGATATCATATACTTTTAACTCAGCACTCACTAAGTTCTTTGTTCGCCACTGCTGCTCAAGGACACATGGCCCAGTGGATATAAGCATTGGTTAGTTCCAGTGACTTGACCTAAAGAGTTGTGAGTTCAATATCTGGCTAAAGATGAAGAAGAGACGTGAAGCAACTGAAATTTGAGAGTATCATGGACCGAACACCTGAGCGACGACGAGGTTTTGGAGAGGAAGGAAATGAAAACAAAACTAGTACTTAACATCAGAAAAAGACAGCTAGAGTTCCTGGAACATGTAATGAGGAAGAAAGGCTTGGAGAATCTGATATTCACAGGTCAGGTAGAGGGGAAAAGAGACGAGGGAAAACAGCACGTAACATACTTGACAAGCTTGAGCCAATGGATCGCAGAGCGGGTATGGTTGGGGCAGCAGGATAAAGCATGGTAAGAGCCACTAGTGATAGGGAGATGTGGAGGGCCATGATCACCTAGGTTCTGAAAGAGGTACGGCACAAAGAAGAAGAAGAAGAAGAAGAAGAAGAAGAAGAAGTGAGGGAATAGTCTTAATAACAATAGAAAAACGACCTATCACTTTATGTACAGTTAGATTTTATGGAAAGACTTTTTTCAATGTTATTAAAATGATGGTTACCAATTATTTTTTTAACAGTTGTTGTCCACTGCCATTTTAAAGGGTCAATCGTTTTAGCGTCAAAATTTATGGCTGTCTGAACGGATTGGCATTAATTCTTGCCTATATTTCTGAGATAAGGTATGTGTAATTATTTACGCTATTTACATTGTTAAGACTGTTGTCCTCATCTTCGTTGCCCTATTCAAAACGTTTCGACCATTGTACCCTCTGGTCTTCTTCAGGATCTGTCTATATTTTTGAGATAAGATATTGTAATTATTTTTGCTATTTAATGTTGTGGCGAATCTTCGTCGCCAAGTTGTTCTAGTTTATTTGGACCAGGAAGAAAGACACGGAAACAAGAAGGTAGGTTTAAACAGTTTATTGGAATAACAGAACATATATACAAATACGAGTGTTACTAGTGAGCAGATAGAAATGTAAGTCCGAACAGTATAGCTACGCTGTGTCATGACTGCCTCTAGACTGTCTTCCAGCTGCGTTCTCGGAAGTCACGCAGGTTAGTATTTATTGACGGAGGAAGAGTCCATTCCTATAAATAGGGCACCACAACATTTACATCGTTGCCCTAATCTTTGTTGCCATACTCACAATGTTCCGGCCTTTAACAGGTGATTCGAATTTCGAAACGAACCTTTTAAATAGTGCAAATAAGATTGTATAAAATACAAATCTTATATCATCCATCAACTAAATAAATCACACAAAGTAAATTTGCACACCCGCAAAATCGGACCCAAACGACTAAAACGTTTTGGAAAAACGCAGACTAACAAAAATTCACAAACCAGTGTGAAAAGCAAAATTCTGGATCCTAATTAGATAGCAAATCGAAAATTTATATGTGACGTTTTTTTTTCACACCTAGATGTCAAAAGGCCTGCTGGAGCCGGCAACATGAGAAGCATTACGTCGGTGACCGGTCAAAATCAGTCCGACATGGGAGCGGTTAGCTAACAGACCGTGTGACAATGTAGCAAAAGAAATTTCAAAGTCAGTCAGAATGGGAGCAGTATCTGATAACATCTCTCCACAATGTAGGGAAAACGCTTCAAGCTGACTCGCCTTTGCTGCCAATTTTCTTTTCTTCTTTTTCACTCCACGCCATCCTGACTTAAGGGCGCGTCACATATTCATTCTACCTCTTCGTCCAATTTTCTTTCTTCATTTTACTCTGTAGCGGAAGTCTGAATCCTGATTGGTCATCAAATCGCAAAATTCAAAATACGACAGAGAAATGTTTTTTCCACAGCTAAAGAAAAAATCGTCCTTTGAGCCACCCCACGTGACTGTATTCAATATTTAAGGATGGTCTCTGACCAGTCACAGTCAGTCATTAGACAGACGACTCTATGACACTGTCACTCTCTGCTTCCGAGCAGAGAGCAATAACCCAGTCGTGGTTCCGCCGAAGGGTAGAACCACGACTCGGTAAAAATAGACAGACATTTTTTGGCCAGGCTATATGGCCGGGAATTCCCACTATAAAATGACCATGTGTCACATCCAGCCTACGTGGGAAGGCTAGTAAATACAGTCAGAGATGGGAACAGCGAGAGACACACATCAAAAATGTAACTTCAAGCTTCAAACTCCAAACTTCATTGTCCTCTCTCTCTCTCTCTCTCTCTCTCTCTCTCTTTATCTATTTCAACAACTACTAATAGAACATTTTGTACGAACTCTTGATACCTTAACTTTCTCAATGAATATTAACTTCTACAACTTATGTTATTCCTCCTTTTAATAAATTTCTATTTTAACATTCAAAATGTATATTTTATTATTCCACTCTTCTGCAGTAATTCTGCATATTCCAACCTGCCGACAACCAACCTTCTGATAAAAACCTTCTGATGATTATAACTCTGCATAAAACTTGTAAGCTGTAGGGAGTTCGGTTAAGTATAACACAAGGCCGAACAAAAGAAATATTAACCAGCCCCTACGGCTTCAACCCCACGCCGCTAAAGAAAACAACAACAAAAACAACAACGACAATAGGACGCGTTAAGTACAATTTCTTTATTTGTCTAACCTTCACTCTAACACTGTCGCCAACTTACCAAAAAGAGGAAGGAACATAAGACTTTCCGTTCTTTTTTTTTTTTTAATCAGATCACCCCAAGCAAGGCGGTAACGCCACTGATACGCGGTGGGGGGGGGGGGGGCTACGTAAAAGTGAAAAGATTGGAAAAGAGAAAGCCAGAAACCACATCCTAGACAGGAAACAAGGGATGAGCCTCTTCACCTGTTCCATAGACGTGGGTGGAGTGTGAACCGGGCGATAGTTTAGTCTATCTACTCCAATCCAAAAAAAAGAAAAAGAAAAGAGTAAAAAGGATGGAAAAGAGAAAGCCGGAAACCAAATCCTAGACAGGGAACAGAGGATGAGCCTCTTCACCTGTTCAATAGACGTGGATGGAGTGTGAACCGGGCGATAGTTTAGTCTATCTACTCTAACGAAGAGACGGATTAATACCTTTCCCAAGGGTATTTGCGCGTAAGTGAATACAATGGGTTCAACTGGAATTCGAACTCGGCTCCCCGATTTCTCGTTCCGAGCCGATATCCAAGGCACCACAACACACATCCGCTTGCTAACAACTATTCATTCTATATTTCACAGAGGCCCCCACAATGGGCAGCATTATAACAAATATACCACTGACCTGCCTTGACCGGGAGTTAGAAGTCGGCTTTCCAATGGGGTTCGTTATATTCACTTACACTCAAACAATGCTAGAGAAAAAAATAAATTCACGAGGCAGGCGTAGATCTATCTAAACTTATTTATAAATGGAAATTTGTGTGTGTGTGTGTGTGTGTGTGTGTGTGTGTGTGTGTGTGTGTGTGTGTGTGTCCGTTACCTATAGACTCCGAAACGGCTGAACCGATTTTCTTGAAAATTTGCACAGTTGTACGATAGGCGTCTGCGAGTGTTCTTAGCTAAGTTTTATGTCGAGGTACCCCCGATAAATATCGAAAATCGATAATCAAAAAAATCGGGTTATAGAAGGAGTGGTCCGATTTTAATCAAATTTGATACACTCATAGACATAGACATAAGAAACGATATTCAGAAGTTTCAAGGTTGCAGTTCTTACAATAGTGCAGAAAATCGATTATATATATATATATCAGGCAAGATGTTTGTTCGTGTCTGTTTATCTGCCTGTATGTCTGGATTTTTTTCAGCCCTTTTATTTTAGTTTTTGCTTCGGGTTACGTATAATTGTAGTTCTTAGTCTCAGCCATGATACCATTTACTCAGAGGACTTATTTAGCCTTCAAAATTCAGTTTACGTCGAAAAAAACTTATTTGATATCGATAGCAGGAAATCAAAATTTGACTTACATCCATTAATTTTTCTTTTAGTCTACGGTTTCGCTTTAACTAGAAACAATTATTGCTTTTTAGTCTTTCGTGCCAACGTCCAAAGAGTTTGAGCTCCAGGACCATGGTTTAGTTTTAAAGCTTTCATTACACTCGAGCAACGCCGGGCTATACTGCTAGTATATATATATATATATATATATATATATATATATATATATATGCGATTGGTAAATTGTCGCAATTATTTTATTATTTCAAATATTCTTTAGGCTGAGTCTGAGCTCCAGGACCATGGATTAGTTTTAAAGCTTTCATTACACCCGAGAAACGCCGGGCTATACTGCTAGTTTCTTTTTTTTTTTTTATAAAAACGATCCTAATATCAGACCGACCATCAAGCACCTCCCCGTAACCCACCACGATTGCAGCCATTTTTTGCTTCTTTTCCTTGTCTAATCAATCGATAGTCACTGTTCCTTTCTCTTGAATCAGGGTCCGCTTGAGAAGGTCCATTAATTTGTATCGTGAAAATCGTTAGAGGCGGGAGAGAAGGCTCTGTCGAAACTTGTCAAGAGGAACTCGTCTGGACATGCTGGAAAGAAAGAATGAAAAACCGCTTCGATAATAATTAAAATGTCGGATTTCTTTCGTTCAGACGAGCTAAGGTTTAAGTTCATTTAGTTTGTGGCCGAGTTGACAATTATTTATACCTGACTCCAAATAAATTATCTTTCATCAACAAAAATATGACCTCATCAAATTAAATTCAGTACACCAGGAAAAATACGCACGAATAAAAAATATCTATCTATCTATCTATCTATCTATCTATCTATCTATCTATCTATCTATCTATCTATCTATCTATCTATGTCTGTTTCTTTCTATCTATCTATCTAGCTATCTAGCTATCTATCTATCTCAGTCTGTTCATATCTATCTATCTATCTATCTATCTATCTATCTATCTATCTATCTATCTCATCTATCTCGTCTGTTCATATCTATCTATCTATCTATCTATCTATCTATCTATCTATCATATGCCACAAGCAAGGCAGTTTACTGCCACTATTTTGCAGGGGGTTACATAGGAGGAAAGTTATGAGAAAGAGTGACAGGTTATAGGGGTGTCAGGGAGTGGGTAAGTGAAGGATGAGAATACTGATGAGAGTGGAGTGGACGGAGAATAGAGCCTGAGAGAGAGGATGAAGGTTAGTGACATAGGAGATGACTATTGACTTTACATTTAAAGTTTTGGAGATTGTAGCTGTCGGGGAAGCAAGTAAATGGAAGGAATTCCAAAGACGGGAAATGCGAGAAAAGAAGCTGTTGAAGTAGAATTTGCATTTACAATTTATTGGTTTCACAGTAAAAGGGTGGGACCTAGTTGCTAATCTTGTGGGTTGAGTAAATTTATATATAGGAGGCACCAGTGAGCTAAGTTCATCGAAGCAGAAGCCGTGAAATTATTTGTAGAAGAGACACAGGAAAGCCACATTGCACTGGTGAGAATGTGACTGTATCTGAACTGACAAGTTGGGATCGATCACATTACAGATTCTCCGTTGGATTTTGTCAAGGACCCCTAGGTGTATAGCAGGAGTATCTGACCAGATATGGCCGCAGTATTCAATGCACGGGTGGATGGTAGATTTATATATGTGCAGGATTGTTTCAGGCGGAAAAAAACTTCCTGGCCCGATACAGAGAACCTATAGGGGATATTGTATTTATTCTTTTTCTAGTTGTAGTGTTAGTCCGTTCTAGTGAAGGGTAATTGTATACTGTTGCAGGTGAACGAAATCTGGCCTTGTGGTAGGTAGCCCACTATAAGTCATAAAATTATTATGAAATCAAGAAAAGTAATTTGAGTTGAAAATAACATCTTTATATATACACATATCAATTAATGTTTTTGCAATTACAGTAATACTTGAATATATGTCCAACGTTGATTAAAATGTTCATGGCAAATAATAAGCTGAAAGAGATTTAAGGCTTAGGAATTTGGGGAGCGTGTGAATGAGGAATGTCTTTGATGTAGTCGCTCCTTAGGTCAGTAAGTAGTTTTAAGACAAGGACGAAGGAAGGAGAGGTGAAGGGAAGAGCATAGTAGCCACTTGACTTGGTCAAGGGAGATATTAATTACTCTCGCCTGTCACCGTCGGTCTGTCTGTTGGGTGCTTTCTGTCTCGGCTTTTTATTTCGATTTTTTGGATCGCAGCAGCTCGTTTTGGATTTTACACTTGTATTTGATTCTGGGCTTCCAATTGGCTGATAAATAGAATTTGCGTAGGCTCGCGAAGTGGAAATTTAATATTTGATTAATTTTTATTTTTCAACCAGAACATCTGCGCGGACCCGGATGCGCAACGACGACTTTTGGTCATTTGCTTTTTGTTCGTGAAAGTGCGAACATCCGGTCCCTCGCTTTTGCTCGGTCGGTATCACCACAAACCGACTTTCTTAGCAGCGGATTTAGCTATGGATTCTATATATATATATGGATTCGATATAAGTCTCGAACCGGAAGCCTTCAATATCCAGTTAATTATCACTTGTTTCTAATAATTTACAATAATTCATCAATTAATTTATTCTTTTTTTGTTAAGTGGGTGGCTGCTCTGAAAGATCCCATTTCACAGATATTATCGCCTATCATAAAACATGAACCACTTAAAGCGGATCTAAAATCACACACGATTCCTTACAATCTATGTGTCACAGCCATAGAATCAAAATTGCATTAGCATAAAAAAAAAATGTAGACGTCAAAGAAGATTTAAAATTTTCTTAAGATTTTACAAATTCTGTTTAGACTAGAGTGACTGGAAGATTTATCGCCGATCCTATAATTTAACCAATTAAGAGACAAATGTCTATAACCTAAATCTTCAGCCTGTGCCAGGTGGTCGTGGGGGTCAGAACAAAAATACAGATAGATATTATTACAAAGTCAAATATGCAGTGCAACTGCGACCCCCAGAGTTGTGTGAAGTTAGAAAGATCAATATCCTTGTGTTGATTAAGCACTGTTGTATTGATTCAGTTAGTTAAGTGCCATACGTGATACACGCTTGGGCGATCATGTCTCGAAAGAGACATGACTGACTGGGCAGAAGATTATCCTGCAGTAGGTTGCCATTGCTTTCTGTGGTAGACTGGTTGCCGACCAAGGCTATAGAACCCAATCTGTCCTGTTATTTAACCCATAACTGGAAGGAATATACGGATTAATACCTTTCCCAAGGGTATTTGCGCGTAAGTGAAGGCAATGAATTCGGCTGGAATTTGAACTCGGCTCCCCGATTTCTTGTTCCGAGCCGATATCCAATGCACCACAACATTGATTAAATATCCAAATTGAGTAATGGCTTTTGTATTGTCGTGTTAAAAGATATAAACTTGGTGTTACGTGTTTATTGTGATGGACAGGAGAACATTTGAAATGTCACATAATCAGACACAAGCCTACTTTTGTAGAGCATCTAGTAGATAAACACATCACCAGCTCACCTAGTTGGCACTTAAAGTCAAAAAAATAAACTTTTGAAATATATATATATGTATATATAGTCGTCCGCAGACAGATCTGTTTTGCTCATCTGTTAGACTCCGATTGCTTTTATCTAATCTAAACTTATTTATAAATGGAACATTGTGTGTGTGTGTGTGTGTGTGTGCATCCGTTACCTATAGACTCCGAAACGGCTGAACCGATTTTCTTGAAAATTTACATAGTTGTACTATAAAAATCTGCGTGTGTTCTTAGTTAGGTTTTGTGTCGAGGTACCCACGATAAATATCGAAAATCGATAATTGAAAAAAATCAGGTTACAAAAGGAGTGGTCCGATTTTAATCAAATTTGATACACTCAGAAACAAAGACATAAGAAACGATATTCAGAAGTTTCAAGGTTGCAGTTCTTACAATAGTGCAGAAAATCGATAATATTTATGTATATAAGGCAAGATGTTTGTGTGTGTGTCTGTTTATCTGCTCGTATGTCTATATTTTTTTCAGCCCTTTTATTTTAGTTTTTTCTTCGGGTTTGGCTCTAAGTAGGTATAATTGTAGTTTTTAGTCTCAGCCAAGATATCATTTACTCAAAGACTTATTTAGTCTTCGAAATTCAGTTTACGACGAAAAAAACCTATTTGATATCGATACCAGGAAATCAAAATTTGACTCACATCCATTCTATGGTTTTGCTTTAACTGGAAACAACTATTGCTTTTTAGTCTTTCGTGCCAACGTCCAAAGAGTCTGAGCTCCAGGACAATGGATTAATTTTAAAGCTTTCATTACACCAGAGCAACGCCGGGCTATACTGCTAGTAATATATATATATATATATATATATATATATATATATATATATATATATTACGGAAATTAACGAAGATTAACGAAACTTGGTTATAAATAACCGACAATTTGAAATGATTTGTTTGAACATTATTTTTTATCCATACTCGTATTAAGTAGATATTCTGTTTTTAATGAAACAGTATTATATATTTATATCTACCGGCCTGATTATTTACGATAATTTTTTTTTTCATGAAACTCCTGCCGAATGACACACATTTTCGTAATTTTGTCACTAATATTTAATTCTTTGGCGAATTTGGCTGTGTCTGTATTAATTTCAGATAATGTTAGGTTCCTTCTGTCTACTTTGTAATTACTAGTTATGTTATTTTTAAGGACACTTATGTAACTTAAAGGATCACATTTATAAATGTTGTTAGATTTAAATTGGCAAAATCGCCACTAAAGAAGCTTACTTTTTATTTAAGGACCACAAACCAAATTTCCAAAACAAATTACAAACCAGGCGAATTAATCCTACAAAAAGTGACTTAGGCATAATTTCCAGGGAAATTCTAAAAAACCTAATAGAGAAGCTACTATTGAATCTACAACCAAACCTTTGGAAAAGTTCTTCAGATACTATACACTGGTTTAACAACATCAAAAACAAATCTAAATCCACCTTCCTTAAATTTGATATTGTCGATTTCTATTCCTCTATATCAAGGGAACTTCTTGAGAGTTGTTTAAGATTTGCTAAAAATTACGTGAACATTTCGGATAGGGACTACGAAATTATCTTTGCGGCCAGAAAATCCATTCTCACCTTTGAGGATTCCATATGGACAAAGGGGCCGGGGGAGGTTTTTGACGTCCCTATGGGAGCATATGATTCAGCCCAGGTGGCAGATCTTGTGGGAATTTACAGTTTAGATATTCTAAGCAGATTTTTTAGACCCAAAACAATTAGGCCTATATCCCTAATTCCAATGGGCCCTACACAAATAGGATACACAAAAAAAATAATTAGAGCCCTGAAGTACCTCGGTTTTAAAGTCGAAGTCACCTCTAACCTTAAAATTGTAAACTACCTAGACATCACCCTTAACTTAAATGATGGATCCTACCAACCATTTCTCAAAGAAAATAGTTCCCCCACTTATATTAATATTTCATCCAACCACCCCAAAAATATTATAAAAGAGATACCCAATATTGTGAATATTAGAATCAACCAATTATCATCCAACATTAAAACTTTCAACGCAAGTAAAAATATTTACAATAAGGCCCTTCAAAAAAGCGGATATAAGAACAAGTTAACATATAATAAACCTACAATAGACTCCTAATCATCCAAAAATAAAAACTGTAGAAAAAGAAAGATAATTTGGTTTAACCCCCCTTATTGTAAACTAACTACCATCAATATTGGTAAATATTTTCTCAAGTTAATAGAGAAACATTTTAATAACAGTAACCCTCTACGGAAGATTTTTAATAGGTACACCCTTAAAATTAGTTATTCTTGCACCCCGAATATGGACAGCCTTATTAGTTCCCATAATAGGAGAATTCTGGCGAACTTGCGCAATGCTGAATCTAGGTCCGGAATTCTAAACGAATGCAGCTGTAATTCTGTGGACGCCTGCCCGGTGGAGGGAAAATGCAAATCCACCCAGGTGATTTATGAAGCCCGCATTTCTCCATCTAACAAAAAAAAAAAAAACGACTTCCGGACCTATATCGGTATATACGCCGGTCCTTTCAAACAAAGACTGTATAACCACAGGTACTCCTTTTCGAACCCCTGTCAGAGGTACCAGACAGCCCTTTCACGGGCATTCTGGAAAATGAAACAAGAAGGGCTGGATCCTGAAATTAGCTGGAAACTGATAGGTTCAGCCCGTATTCCGAGGAATTTTCGTGATAGGTGCTGTCTATGTTTACTGGAAAAAATTTCAATATTAAAATGCCCCCACCAACACCGGCTACTGAATCTTAGGAGGGAATTCATCAGTAAGTGCCGCCACAAGGCAAATTATTCGAATACTTAAATTTAGAATTTAAATCCCCGTTGACTAGATGTTAGAATATAAATTAAAAGGATTCAATTTAAGTTTTAATCTTAAGGTTAATCTAACGTTAACCTTAAAAAGTATTTTAACCCCCTTACCTTCCTATCCCAAGCTCCTTTATTTGCCTATCTTTAGAACATATAGATTCTTTTACTAAACCCCTTTTTCCTTGGTTTACACATATATGTATATATATATATAATTTTTCTCTAATATTTTTTTCTCTAATATTTTTTCTCTAATAATTTTTAAACTGATAACTTCCTGTAATTGGCATTTAACTCGCTTTTACCTAAAAGGTTTAATCAAATAAACTTTTAAAAAATGTTTAAATCTTATATTGAAACCCATTCCTTCTCGCCTAAATACACCACTTCAAACAGCCCAAAATCTTAACTTTAAAAAGTAATTTAACTCATTTAGTTGTCTATCTTTATAAAATATGAACTCCTATTCCTCCCCTTCCTAAATATACCATTTCAACACCCTGTAACCCCGCGACTACCAGCTCTGTCCTTTTTCACTTTGTGACCGTTGTTAACCTAAAACCCCTCCACACTCTAACTCCGGGCCTTCGCCATTTGGAAAAACAATGTCGCTGACGTGACGTAGAATCTCTATTAGAGATCCCATGTCGAAATGTACATCCGACCCCTTTGAATTTTGAAAATTTTCTCCAATTTATATTGGCTCTGTATTCTTAATACATTGAGCTCTCTGCCTGCATCACTTTTTAATGTTAAACATTTTTTAATATTGATTAGGATCAGGTTCTTGGAATTTACCTTCCTACTCTTCCACTTCGGATTAAAGAAAAACAATATATATATATATATATATACTACCGAGCGCCCATAGCCCAGAGGTAGAATCGCTGACTGACGCCAATTCAGCCGTGTTTCAATCCTGGGTTAAAAGCAATTGCAGTCTAACCGTACTGATATATATAATCTTTGATTATATATATTGCGGCTTCTTCCGGGCCCCGAAGAAGCCACAATTCATTTTTAATTAAAAAAAAAATGAACTAGAGAGAGAAATAGACTGTAGATATCTGTTTCAACATACTTAAAAAGTAGCTAAAAGTTGTGAATACGTTCGTAATGTATAGCTTCAAAACGCCAATTCCGCGATTTCTCCCTTTTTTTTTTTTTTTTTTTTCGTGATCACTGATTATCTCCGTTCCGAGAATATGTTATTTTGCTTAAAATACCATTTATTGTGGGTTCAGTATGTTCGGGGGGGCGGGGGGGGGGGGGCGCAAGTTGCGTTCTGCGGGTAGAGGAGCCGCAAGGCGCATTCGGCGGGGTGGGGAGATTGGTAAGCACGGCACTAGTCAGAACAAAACTGTTCCTCTTCAGGTGATATGTTAAATTAAATGGTGAAAATGATTTATTTTTAAACTATAAAATGAATTCGTGGTTGTTTAGAAAATTAGGGAGTGGTAGTTGGATATATATATATATATATATATATATATATATATACTAGCAGTATATATATTTGTAGTTGGAGAAAATGCATTAGGTGTGTCATAATTGTTCAATCAAAACTAAGAATTATGTAACGATGGAGATTTAATATTTGGGTTATGAAAGTGGGCAAGATGGCTTGGATCTAGACATATCACTTTTTAATTTTGTCTGGGTTAAATACATAATGGGATCTTAGATTTTTTTAAATGGGTAGACAATAGTTTTTGACAAGAAGTTGGATTTTAGTTTTTTTTTTATTGAAAAATTGATTTTTTTGCTACAATCTATCAGTAAAAGGGGATAGATTTGTAGGTCAGAATTAGGATTAAATAATTATGGTGTCCCTAGTGTATTAAGAACAATAATGAAGTACTGTGTGGGTCATTTATTTTGGTAAAATAATTTTCATTTTTTTATTTATCTAATCTAAACTTATTTATAAATGAAACTTTGTGTGTGTGTGTGTGTGTGTGTGTGTGTGTGTGTGTGTGTGTGTGTGTGTGTGTATCCGTTACCTATAGACTCCGAAACGGCCGAACCAATTTTCTTGAAAATTTACTTAGTAGTACTATAAGCGCCTGCGAGTGTTCTTAGCTAGGTTTTGTGTCGAGGTACCCCCGATAAATATCGATAATCGATAATCGAAAAAATCGGGTTATAGAAGGAGTGGTCTGATTTTAATCAAATTTGATACACTCATAGACAAAGACATAAGAAAAGATATTCAGAAGTTTCAAGGTTGCAGTTCTTACAATAGTTAAGAAAATCGATAATATATATATATATATATATATATATATATATATATATATATATATATAATAAGCAAGATGTTTGTGTGTGTGTCTCTTTATCTGTCTGTATGTCCTTTATACAAATCCGCAATTTTTATCCGATTCTCATCAAACTTCACACAAATATTCTTTAGGCTGAGTCTGAGCTCCAGGACTATGGATTAGTTTTAAAGCTTTCATTACACCCGAGCAACGCCGGGCTATACTGCTAGTAAGTTATAAATGAAACATTGTCATTAACTAAATTTTAAAGAAAATTATTTGTCTGAGTAAATTTAGGTAGGAAGTAAAATATAGGCATGTACAGATTTTACTTCCGACCTAAATTTTGGGTTTATTTCTCTCTGAGCCATTTTTCATTGGCTTTTTCCACTCATTTCTTTCTTTCTGTCTTGTTTTCCTCTTTGTTTTTTTATTTCCTCTGTGTCCTTCTCTCTTTGCGTCACTTTTTTGTTTTCTCTTTTTTTTTTTCATCTTTTCTATACGCTTTACCTCGAATGAATTTTTTTTTTCCAAGAATGAAAGCAAGTGAATTTTCATAAATTTTCTTTCAAAAAATAACGTTTGTTATCATCATTATTAACTACCTGATGAGTTAGGTAATCATTAGATTATTATTGGAACCAGCTTTTTGTAGAATCTAAACTTTTTTATAAATGGAACTTTGTCTCTCTCTCTCTCTCTCTCTCTCTCTCTCTCTCTCTCTCTCTCTCTCTCTGTGTGTGTGTCCGTTACCTATAGACTCCGAAACGGCTGAACCGATTTTCTTGAAAATTTACACAGTTGTACTATAAACATCTGCTAGTGTTCTTAGCTAGATTTTGTGTCGAGTTACCCCCGATAAATATCGAAAATCGATAATCAAAAAAATCGGGTTATAGAAGGAGTGGTCTGATTTTAATCAAATTTGATATACTCATAGACAAAGACATAAGAAACGATATACAGAAGTTTCAAGGTTGCAGTTCTATCCTTGGATGACTTATTTCACTCCAATATTGGAAATCGATACCCCAATTTCCTACCGGGTCTGATCAAGCCCTTTTATTTTAGTTTTTGCATCGGGTTTGGCTCTAAGTAAGTATAATTGTAGTTCTTAATCTCAGCCATGATACCATTTACTCAGAGGACTTATTTAGCCTTCAAAATTCAGTTTACGACGAAAAAAACTTATTTGATATCTATACCAGGGAATCAAAATTTGACTTACATCCATTCATTTTTTTTTTTCAGTCTACGGTTTCGCTTTAACAACTATTGCTTTCTAGTCTTTCGTGCCAATGTCCAAAGAGTCTGAGCTCCAGGGCCATGGATTAGTTTTAAAGCTTTCATTACACCCGAGCAACGCCTGGCTATACTGCTAGTTATGTATAGTTGCCTTCTAAAATAAGACTTGGCAAAATAGGTGACATTTGTTGCCTTCCCTCTACAAGTATGGAATTGGCTATCATTCAATATCAACTCATATAAGGAAGAGTGGTTCAAAATTATGCATAGAGCTGGTTCCAATAATCATTGAAGGATTCTAGAATCATTCTCTATATTGTTGTGGACTGGAAAACGTGGTCGTAATTTGAAAGCGGAGTCACTATTATAAAGTAGACTGGTTGTCCAATCCACCACATTAATAATAAAAATAACCCAGAGAACAATATAACAAGAATGATAACAATGTATTAAACATAGTTACAGGATTGATTATTTTGTGCATGCAAGATTTAGTGGAGAAAGTTCTCTCTTGGATGTTGAAGAGAATGTATCAATGTTCATACTGGAAGAGTTCCCGAAAAAAGGAAATATGATGTTCGTACTAATCAGTAATTGAATATAATTATATATATAGTGCATTGAATCACATATATAAATCTACCATCCGCCCGTGCATTGAATACGGCTGCCATATCTGGTTGGGTGCCCCTGCTATTCTCCTCGGGCTTCTCGATAAGGTTCAGCGGAGGGTCTGTAATGTGATAGATACCGACTTGGCAGACCGCCTGCAGTCACTCTCCCACCGGCGTGACGTGGCTTCCCTGTGTCTCTTCTATAAATACTTTCACGGCTTCTGCTCTGATGAACTTAGATCACTGGTGCCCTCTAAATACGAATTTGCACGAGATACTAGATTAGCAACTAGATCCCACCCTTTTACAGTGAAACCGATAAAATGCAACCGCAACTTCTACTCCAACAGTTTCTTTCCTCGCACTTCCCGACTGTGGAATTCCCTTCCACACGATTGCTTCCCCGACGGCTACAATCTCCAGGAGTTTAAATGTAAGGTCAATAGACACCTCCTAACACACTAACCTGCTTCCATTTTATCAAGCACTCTTCCCATCTGCCCGACCCTCATCCTCGGTATCCTTACTCATCTGTCACCTTCCTCCTGACATTCCTTATGTCTAACCACTCCTTCTCTTTACCTTCCCCTATGTAGCCCCATGCGCAATAGTGGCAGTTGAATGCCTTGTTTGGGGTGAGATGATTAAAAAAAAAAAAAAGAAGTGAAGTATACTTGTAAAAGAGAGAGAAATATTTTTGGTGTAACTAATTGCTAAACGCAATTAGCGCAGTACGTGAGTTGGAAAGGAGCTAACGACTTTCAGACTGTTAGATCCGAAAGACATATTCCAACTGGTCTAAACACGTGTGAACATCAGCTTATATATTTCTGAATGAAACGCGGGAAAAAGAGGTTTCACGTGCGGTACTAATGTATAAGTATGTGCGTATATGTGTGTGTACGTGCGCACATGGCGATATGTATATAAGTTTGTACATGCATGTAGAAGTGATTTTACAATATCGTTACGGAAACCTCTTTGCAGGCAGAAGGATTTTGTAAAGTCTGAATTTGTTGGGGGATATTTTTAATTGTCCCTCACTAGTTATTTTACATATGAATTCCCCTCCCCTAGTTATAAGTATATATATATGTATATTTATTTTATCGTATTTCCCTCTTTTTTGCTCTTCATTTTCATCGTTACTGTTCTTTTCGTTTAATTCATTTTCCAATGATTTTTTTCCTGATGAGATGTTGGACAAAAGGGCCTTTGAGACTAATAATAAATTCCTTGTTTTTAAAATAGTATGCCAATTTATACCTCAAATTATTTGTTTATATATATATATATATACATATAAGAAAAATTAAGGCAGACATGTTATTTCATGGTAAGTCGGATGTATAGGCCTATTTCAGGCAAACCATCATCAGCTTCTGTCTTTATTGTACAAAGGATTTTACACGAATCTTTTGTACAATAAAGACTGAAGCTGATGATGGTTCGCCTGAAATAGGCCTATACATCCGACTTACCATGAAATAACGTGTCTGCCTTAATTTTTCTTATATTTGCTCTATATGTATTTATATACATATATATTTAGAGCTCTCTTAGTGAGTTATCCTACCACTGTATGTACAGGATACTCCTTTGGATTCTTCCATACCCACACCACATGCTGATATATATATATATATAAAAATTGAATAGTTATAAGTTAGGTTTAAATTAAACCAGTAAACGGTTGTATTAGAAAGTGCTCAATACATATTTGAAGAAAAATAAACATTTAACATGTGGAGCGTTTAGATATTAAGATAGGAAAGATCAGCCGGTTATGCTACCTTGGTTTTGACCTTTACGGTTTCGTCAGGCAATTTTAACCAAACCCAAAAAAAAAAAAGCCAGTCGGTGTTAAGTCATTTTTTTTTTTTAATCATTTCACCCCGAGCAAGGCAGAAACGCCACTGATGTGCAGGGGGGTTACATAAAAGAAAGATTAGTTAGAAAAGAGTGAGGAGTACAAGCTAGTTAGAACGGAACAATAGAAAGCTGAGAAAGCAGGTGCAATGACAGATACATGGGCGGAGAGAACGTGAAGATTATACAGGGGAGGGGAGAGAGCTAGAGTCCAGTGGTTAGTAGGTGAGTATTAACTTTGCTTTTAAATTTCTGGAGGTCGTAGCCGTCAGGAAAGCAAGAATACGGGAGTGAGTTCCACAGGCGGGAAGTGCGAGAGAGGAAGCTGCAGGAGTAGAATTGTCGTCTGCGTTTGGCTAACCTGACTGTGAATGGGTGGGACCCAGTTGCCAGTCTGGTTGCACGGGTAAACACCTGTTGAGGAGGCATCAGTGACTTAAGCTCGTCCGAGCAGAAGCCATGAAAGTATTTATAGAAGAGACAGAGGGAGGCCACATTTCGACGATGGGAAAGTGGCTGCAGACGAGTCGCCAGATCAGTACCTATCACATTACAGACTCTCCTTTGGAGCTTGTCAAGAACACTGAGGAGAACGGCAGGGGCACCTGACCATAAATGGCAGCAGTACTCCATGCACGGACGGATGGTTGACTTGTATATATGCAGGATGGATTCAGGTGGAAAAAACATCCTGGATCGACATAGTGACCCACTCTTGATTAGACCCTCTTCTATAAAATAGAAAGTTACTTTTTAATATGTATTTTTTTTACATACCTATAAGAATGAAAATTATGCATATATAATTATCATGATAAAGTTAATTTAATTATGAAAGCTGATATTTACTGGGCCAAGTCACATCTTTCACAAGGTCATAATGTATATGTCTTACGAGTTAAGAGTGACCAAAGAAAAGAAATGATTGACCAAAACTCAGATAAAAATCAAACACATATTCAATTGGAGTAGATAGATCTATCTATCGCCCGGTTCACACTCCACCCACGTCTATTGAACAGGTTAAGAGGCTCATCCCTTGTTCCCTGTTTAGGATGTGGTTTCCGGCTTTCTCTTTTCCTTCAATCTTCTCACTTTGTTTTTGTTTTTTTAAATTAGAGTAGATAGATCTATCTATCGCCCGGTTCATACTCCACCCACGTCTATTGAACAGGTTAAGAGGCTCATCCCTTGTTCCCTGTTTAGGATGTGGTTTCCGCTTTCTCTTTTTCCAATCTTCTTGCTTTGTTTTTGTTTTTTAAATTAGAGTAGATAGATCTATCTATCGCCCAGGTTCACCTCCACCTACGTCTATTGAACAGGTTAAGAGGCTCATCCCTTGTTCCCTGCTTAGGATGTGGTTTCTGGCTTTCTCTTTTCCAGTCTTTTCACTACTACGTAGCCCCCTGCACATCAGTGGTGTTACCGCCTTGCTCAGGGTGATACGATTAAAAAAAAAAAATTTAACAAAACATTAAATAAAAATATTTACAAATATACAATTTTTTTGGATTCACAACAAGAGACATAGAGTTTACGACTAGCAAGTGTTATGCGGAGAGAAGTGGAAGATAACGTGTCAAATATCTTTACCTAGTTAAGTTGGGAAAGAAGTTAAGTGCTATACCTTTTGGAAATCCTTAAATGCTTATATAAAGAATAATTATTGGCTTGGTCAATGAAAAAGTCAAAAATATGTATTTACCCATATAGTTCCATGAGGTTCTCTTTCAGGTTTTAGTTGGTCAGACTTTTCTATGAGATTCTCTCGGCTGGATATAAATCCTTGAATCAAAACCGGAGTTGATATGTCAGCAAATCCTTTTAATAACTCTTTCAAGTTTTAGTTTGTCGTCGACTTTACTAAGAGAGATTCTTTCGGGTGGATATAAATCCTTGAATAAAAACCGGAGCTGATAAGGTCAGCACATCTTGTTCACAACCCTTTCAAATTTTAGTCGGTATGACATTTTTATGAGATTCTTTTGGCTGAATATAAATCCTTGACTCAAAGCCGGAGCTGATAAGGTCAGCCCATTCTGTTATCAACTAAGTGCTCCATGCCTAAAATCTATTTTTATAGGGGCTAACACCTAATTTGCATATCTCTAGAACCTTTCGAATTCTCTCGATTCGACTGGAACATTCTGGCATCTTCCAAACGTTCTATTTCTAATTTCCTTATTTTTACGACTACTTCCTGAATTAAAACTTTTTTGCAATAACAAGTAGGATTCAATAGAATCCCTTACAACAACTATTTAGACATTACTATATTATTTTTATATATAAATGCATCCTCGTAACAATATGACAATTTTAAGTTATAGCTCATTAGCCATTACTTTACGAGAAATACCCACCTAACTAAAATGGACAACAAATTCTATCTCATTGATTGAAAGAAATAATGACTAAATTTCTAATTTTTATATTTTTTTCAAGCTTTCGAGAAAATTTTCTAAATGTTCTTTTTTTGTCATTTCAGGTCGGCTCCTTTCTGGACTTTTACAAACAGAAGACTAGAAGCAAGGAGGTTTGCAGAGAAACCAGCACATCTAGGGCTTGGCCCTAAACAGCTACTACTACCACCACCTCAACCGGGTTGTATATATATACATATATATAATTCTTCTTTGATTTGTCCTTCCAAACCGCCAAAATTTCGTTCTCAAGTTTTCGAGATAACTTCTCGACTGGAGTTAACTTCCTGAAGAGGCGCTTCAGTTCGGGTGACCTTCAAGGGGAATTACGCGATGCTCAGGAACAGGGCCAAGTTCCCATCCTTCCTATTCGGAAGGGCCCATCTCCAAGTGCCCCCAGTTCACCCTCAAAAACTAGTGCAGCAGGTATTGCCAAAGGTTTATTGTCTGGGCCAAAGGCCGCTGTCAACAAAGACAGATGTAAAACCCTGCTGGTTATCGATGACCCACACACTGATTGGTAGGTTATGTTGTGTTGTCCTTCTTGGCTTTAGATTAGTGGTCCTCAACCAGGGTCCATATGGTCCCTGGAGGTCCATATAGAATTTTTGGGAGTAAACTATAGTATTTTAGTAGTCAATAAAAGAATTTATCTTTAAATTTATTCATTATAAGAAAAAACTAGGTCAAACGTATTAAGAATAACATACAGGGGATGTAGTTGACTTGCGATAGAGTTCTGTCCGTATGCTGTATTGTAATGCAATTTTCTGCGTAAATCAAAATGTACCCACGATTTTCTGTGAGTGAGCTCTTATGTCAGTCACCAAATAATAAAGCAATAATGTAGGGCATAACAACACATTTTATATGACATATGTTAACATATTAAATACTAAAATGCATGGTGGATATAAACGTAATACGTATAATGGAATTAAATTAAAATAATACATATCATGAAAATTGTTGTAGAGCAGCAAACACCCCTCTAGCGCTCTCAAAAATAGAATGGTCTGTGGATTCGAGATAGCTATAAAAATAAAAACTAATAGCAATCTGGGATTTCAGAGTGTCATTGACGATTACTATCAGACTGTGCTCTCTGCAGCTCTAACAACTTAACCTCTCTTCTCTTCTACTATTTGTTGTTCTGTCTTCTGGTGTTTGTCTTATTTGTATTAATATCCTTTAGTACGGATATTGTGCTGTAGATACTCAGCACATACCTTCTGGGTATTGTCCTCGGTGATACAACAAAATTAAATTGTTTTAAGCAGCTCATATATTTATCACCAGTGATATCATATTTCGGTAGATGAGATGACGAAGCGTAAGATCTTGTCTCTCTAGTAGTTCTTGGAAGCAGCAGTAAATCTTGGGAAGAATAGAAAACAAATTTGTGGGTAGAGGATAGTGTAATACATTACCTTGAATGACAGATGTAATTGACGGATACATCCGGCCATAGATAAGGTCAACAAAAGTGACAACTCGAAAAAATTAAAATGAGTGGGTGAAGAGGTGTAGATACGTGTGTCACGTAGGAATTTTAAGAGTATATAAAGTCTAAAATTTTGGCTGAAGAACAAGAGACCCACCCCTGGCTTCTGACTCCTGACAGACCCTTCCTGTGTGTGACCTCTCTCTGACTATTCTACTGCTCCACACCAACAAAGAATAAAAATATGAGATTTTTACAGTATGTCTATCGATGGATTTCATATTCAATTGCTAAAAAGAAAGTTTCATTTAGACAGCTACTTCCTGAGAACGACTCCCAGGATGTTGCTTCCTTGATTACTACAATCTTAACTTCTTCAAGTCTAGAGTCAACTGTTAGTTACATTCACAAAACTCATTCACCAGATCTCTACACTGAGTGGCTCAACTGCCAACCATTTATACACATGTCAGTTAATTATAAATGACAGAAGGTGAAATCATATTTTTTATATTATTGTTTATAAGACTCAAAAGCCACTCAAGATAGCAAGACTTGCCATGTCATAGTTCAACTCATCCTCATTATATTCATATTCCATTTGTAGCAAAGAAGTTCCATTCCCCAGAACTGTTATAAAAAGATGTTCCCCTGATTACTGTAACTATAACCTCTGTATCTCGAGTCAACTGTTATCTTGTAGGAAATTCATTTACCCAGGTTTTTTTTATATTAAAAATCTGAATGTCCGTATTCCAAACAATAACAAAATAAAAATAAAGAAAACATGATTCTGCCTGTTAATTAAATTATTTGTATTTACAAACATATGTGTGAGAATTAAAAAAAAACGTCAGAATTGAATAAAATTAATCTTTATTCTCTGCATAGATGGTTCACAGAAAACTTGTCATTTAGAAAAGACTTTTAAAAGTTGGGCCACAGAAAAATCTGTCATTTAGAAAAGACTTTAAAGCAGTTGGAAGGCAGAAAAATGTGTCATTTAGAAAAGACTTTTAAATAGTTGAGCCACAGAAAAATGTGTCATTTGGAAAAGACTTCAAAACAGCTGGGGTGCAGAAAAATGTGTTATTTAGAAAAAACTTTTAAACAGTTATTTCGAAGAAAAACATGTCATTTAGATAAGACTTTTAAACAGTTGGATCACAGAAAAACTTGTCAATTAGAAAAGACTTTTAAACAATTAGTCTACAGAAAAATTTGACATTTAGAAAAAACTTTTAAGCAGTTGGACCACAGAAAAATCTGTCATTTAGAAAAAACTTTTAAACAGTTGGTCCATGGAAAACAGCAGTAGTTGAGAAAAGACTTTTAATGTTAATGAAGTCTTTATTGTTGGGGATTGTTTAACATCATTGATTGTTAGTAAAGATTTACTGACAGTCCAAGCTGTTCCTGCAGCTGATTCTTTTGAAGTTGCCGACACATGTTTCTTTCCGCTCCTTGGTGGTGGTGGGGGAGCACATCTTTTTTATGTTTGGCTTAAACATAGATACATCTTTGCTCTTTGAGTCTAAATCTGTGAACTTTATACAATTTTTTTTCTAAAAGTAGGCTCAAAAAATAAGGCTCCTGTTTTCTCTGTTTGGTCAAATATTTCACATAGTGATGATAATTTCTAACCAATAGACACTTTGATTTAAGTACAGTGTCTTGTATTGTGGAATCTTTTGAGCACATTTGTAATATTGGGTAGAAGAAAAAGTTTGAGCATGTTTTAATATGTATGTGGATATGTGATTATATTGTGAATAGCATTTCTTTCCAATAAATTATCCTCAAAATATACACGTCTTACCTCATCCATCAAAAAAACCTCATTCAAACCCCTACCTTGAGTGACTCTTAGGTCTTGTATCAAATCTTCAATAGTATAAAAATATCTCTAAATTTTGTATATTTATTTGCTTTAGTGTTACTAATGATTACAATCAAATGACAGACAGACAAAAAATATTGACTATTTATATAAGATCAATTGAAGAAAACTGTTAACAAAAATGTTCTTTTGACACATTGCTAACTTAAATTTTGCCCAATAGCCTGTAGAAAAACTTGAATATTTTCAAAAATATTCTACATATGGGGAAATCTTCTTGTTCTTTGTAAGTCTAATAATATCTATTCCCTGAAGTGACAAACTGACAGACAAAAAGTTATTTGGCTTTTTATATAAGACTAGCATCATCGCCCGGCATTGCCCGGGCAACTCAGAACATTTTAGTAGTAGGAGAAGATGCCAATGAGAGGAGTAGATGGAAATAATTTATTGAAAGTTGGAAAGGAGAGCTGAGGCTGTTAGTAACCATGTTCAGCATTAAGAAGAAGGCATTGAATGCATGTTGCTGTAGTATTCGAACGGAGTATAAAGTGTAGTTTTAGTGCCAGTCACACATTTGTCTCCTTCTAAGAGGGGGGGTTCTTTGATCTGGAAATAAATAGAAAACATTTGCAGGAAGTGGAGTTAGTAATAAATAAGATAGAATTTTACCTGTTTTAAATGTAGAAAGTCAAATTGAACCCAGTTTTGCAATCTCAGTGTCGCAGCAGTAATGCATGCTTACAATACTCACACAAACATCAAAACTCGTGATGCAATAATGTTTATAATATTAAATGGATAAATTCCTTTAAAACTTGATTATATAAAAAAATAATTTCATAAAAAATTGTTGTTTAAAAATTCTTCAAAAGTTCAATTAAAAAAATGTATTTTCTTTTGTTTTGTGTAAACGTGATTTGATGTTTTGTGTGACATTGTAAACAACATTGCATTTGTTTTTGTTTCAAAATTATGGGGGAAAATATTTACATTTTTTGTTGACTAAATGAATTTAACATAAAAATAAAAATTATTTATTTTGTTTTGCTGAAATTAGAAATATAAAAACTATTACACTCTCAGTTCAGAAATTTTCAAAAAATATTTTAAAATGTAGACATGTTTTAGTTGCGTTTAACACGTGTGATTTGATTTCTGTGACGTAATTTAGCAACCATCTTAGATCTTAGATGTCTTATGGAGCAAATGTAAACAATCGGCTCCATTGACTAAAAAGTGCAAAAAAGGAAAATTGCTGCACTTAAACTCAAAAAGTATGTCGACCTGGCTTTCCTGTAGATATGTGTCCCTAGAAAGTTTGAATGGCGTAGCTTAAGAAATGTAGGTGTGCATAGGGAACAGTCACACACAGACTCACAGATTGCCTTTTATATATATATAGGTTAACTGAAGATGTCCTTTGCTTGGTTTGATGTGTGGCACGAGTTGGGATGGAAGAAATTTTAATAACTGAAACCCGATTTTGACTGCAACGCCCCTGCAGGGAGATGACCTCTGTTGATAAGGAAAAACATAAAAAAAATATTCCTCAAGCCGCACTTTCAAATGTGACCTGTCCAACATTTCTGTTGTAAAAGCTTCTAGACTTTTAGTCTCATTTTGAATTGTGGTTGTGACAGGAAAATTCTAGAAATTATTTTTTTATTTTTTTTAGATGTTATTTAATTTTTTTGTACAAGTTTTATTTTGCTTTGCTTTCTAACATTTTTTTTTTTTTGCAAAAATTGCCTGGCTTGTTCTCTACTCCCCACCCTGCACCCAGTCTTTTGAACACGAGTAAAGGTTTATCACTTGTTTCCTGTTTAGGATTTAGTTTTCTATTCCTTGTAAAGTCTTTTCATTTTCATTCGTTCCCATTAGCCCCTTGTGTCTTAGTGACATTATTGCCTTGCTTCAGTTGAAATGATTAACAAAAAAAAAAAGCAAACAAAAAAAGAATTAAATTTTAAGTTTAAGAAAAAAGAATTTTAGTAATAAAGTATTTTTCAAAAGTTTTTGGTAAATGCTGGAGAATCAGTTTTATATTGTCATTTTGCAATAAACAATCTTGATTATCAATATTGTATATTAATTATCAATATTGTATATTAATTATCAATATTGTATATTATCTATATTAATTATAAATAGTGTATATTAATCATCAATATTGTATATTAACTATCTATATTATTTATTAATACTGTATATTAATTATTAATACTGTATATTAATTATCAATATTGTATATTAACTATGTTAATTAATAGTACTATATATTAATAATCAATATTGTATATTAACTATCTATATTAATTATTAATACTGTATATTAATTATGAATATTGTATATTAATTATCAATATTGTATATTAACTATGTTAATTAATAGTACTATATATTAAGAATCAATATTGTATATTAACTATCTATATTAATTATTAATACTGTATATTAATTATTAATATTGTATATTAATTATCAATATTGTATATTAACTATGTTAATTAATAGTACTATATATTAATAATCAATATTGTATATTAACTATCTATATTAATTATTAATACTGTATATTAATTATTAATATTGTATATTAATTATTAATATTGTATACTAATTATCAATATTAATTATCAATATTGTATATTAATTATTAATAACTGTATATTAATTAGTAATATTGTCTATTAGTATAATGGTTGTATATATGGAAAGTGGAATAAGCGATCTATGTTAAAAAATCCTCCTTGCCTGTTATATTCACTTTCAAACAATTGCCATTGACAAAGGCATTATTTTATCCCTTCTCCTATCTAGCTATCTATGGGTTAAATAGCAGGGTAGACTTGGCTCTCTAGTTTTTGGTGTCAGCCATTTCAAGAGAAGAACAACTGTGAATTGCAGAACCACAGAGAGAGCAATCTGAAAACTCTCCACTAACATTTCCGAAAAGCCATTCCTAGATTATGAAGAATTTGTGTACAACGCTGATAGTCTTAAAGTGATAGGATATTTAAAAAGAAAATCATGTAAACATACACAAACATATATACAAGGAGTGGGCAAAATATATATACAGCGACTCCAGCTGACACCAAATTGGTCGAGTTTCAGTCCCTTTCACGGATGATGATGGAGGATATTGACTCCTTGTTTTTTTTCTAAAATTAACCATGAATGTTTAATGATATTGAGATCTGGAGACTGTGATGGCCACATAAGATGTTCTACTTCACTAGAATGTTCTTCGGACCATTCAGCTACAACTTTAGCAGCATGAATGGGTACATTATCATCATGAAAGATGGCATTTCCCTCCAGAAACAGTTCCTGAACCATAAGATGAAGTTGATCACTTAAAATTCTTAAATAGTCCTGACTGTTAATTTTAATAAACTTATTTAAATAATATCTGTAAAAAAAACAATTTTAGCAAAAAAAAAAAAAAATGAGGCACTACTAATATTAATTCAACAAACATAAAAATAGCCAAGTTTTTGAGAGTTTAATCAAATTTTCAAAATTATGCTATTATGCTAATAGGTGTTTTCATTTTGTTAACCCCCTGTACACATGTTGACAGTGGAACACTTCTGCTAACAACATACTTGATGCATCAAGTACAACAGACAATTCTCTGAAATAACTGTCCGGCCCCTTGACCTCTTGACCTCTTTTCAAATAGCTCTGGATCTCCATAGTAAAATACCAGATTGCATTGGATCTTTTCAGCACGCCAAGACTTATTGCCATATATATTACTGGGCAAACTCAGACACAGATGAAGCACTGTTATGAGTGTTACTATATCACAAGATGACCAGCCACTGTGACGATTTTATCAAAATATCAGCTAATTATGAGCATGTATAAGCAGTACCCATAAAAAATCAATTTCTTTATTCAGGATGTGGCAATTTTAATTTACATCAGTAGATTTTGGGACACCGAAAATAGTATGACACCTATCCCATAATAATTGTACATTTGCACACACATTTCATATGTTAAATGTACAACCATTATAGGATAGTGTTAGTAATATACATTACTTCTGTCCTATAATAATTGTATATTTTCATACACAGTTTAGACACCAAATGTATCAACTATTTTGGGACAGTGTTAGTAATATGTATTGCTCCGTCCCATAATAATTGTACATTTGCATATACATTTTATACAATGTATCAAACATTATAGGACAGTTTTACTAACATATTTATTTGTTCCATAATAGTTGCTACATTTGCATATACATTTTATACACTGAATGTATCAAACATTATGGGACAGTTTTACTAATATATATTTATTTGTTCCATAATAGTTGCTACATTTGCATACACATTTCGTACACTGAATGTATCAACCATTATGGGACAATGTCTCTGCCTAGGACATATGCGTCCGTCTAGTGACGTATGCTTCCGTCTAGTGACATATGAATATTTATTCGCCTTCCAAATCAAGGCAAAATGGCACAAGGCCTTTTTAAAATGGGATTTCCCGGGCCATATATCCCAGCCAAAAATTTCTGTCAAATTTACCCCAGTCGTGACTCCACCCTTCGGCGTAGATCACAACTGAGTCAATGCTCTCCGCCCGAAGGCAGAGGGCTCAACAGTGCGCAAAGTCGTCAACCGCGAGTGTTGCCCATCTGGTGAAGAATGCTGCTAGTTCGCTCTAGACATTATATTCATATTCCGTATCAACCATTATGGGACAATGTTGCTACATTGCATACACATTTCGTACACTAGATGTATCAATCATTATAGGACATTGTAGTATTAACAAACTAATTAATTCTGAATTAATTATGGACAGATTGAATTTTATAATCTATGACTATGTAAAACTGATCAAGGCTTTGCAATTTCATTTTGATTGAAAAATTAATAAATATAATTTAATCTTTATTCAAACAAAAATTAATATTGACCCCAAAACTCAATAACAATTTATTTATCGTAGATCACCTGTTTATGTCTTTTTCTGAGTTTTGTTTTATCAAATTGGCATCAGGTATTTTTTTTCTCTTTTTTTCTTTTTCATTTGTTTCAATGAATTTGCAAGTTTCTTTTTTTTTTTTTGCTTTTGCTTTTTAAACAATCCCAAAAATGTATTTAAATCCTATATTTTTCTTTCTAAATCTATAAAACTGACTTTTTTCTTTTCAGGAATATTAAAAGTTTTTCCTCTGATTCCAAAATGCAAACTAATGATATTCTTTGTCTAAATTTTTGGGATGAGAAGTCATCATTATTTACACTATTTACAAGTGGACTATTGTCCTCATCTTTGTTCTTGTCATAACTTTTTGTCCATTGGGTCCTCCAGGCTACATCAAGTGTATGTTGATATTCCATCTACTTCTTGGAACAAGAAGAGCCTACTCTTATAAATTAAATAAAGTGTTTACTTTAAAATTCCCCGTTAGCTACCCAAATTGATATACACCTGAGGAAGGCTAGAGAGCACAACAGACGAAACATTATAATAGCAACAACAAAGATGAGGAAAATATCTGAACGTACATTAACATATCTTTTGACCATTAATTGAATGCTAATCCTTAGATGAAAGAAAGATTTAAGATTTATATTATATCTGATCTCTCAGTCCAGAAAAGTCAGTTGGATGATAATCCTTAGATGTGTGCAAGGTTTAAGGACTTATCTAATCTCTCAGCCCAGAAAAGTTAATTGGATGATAATCCTTAGATGGAAGAAAGGTTTAAGTGCTTAACTGATCTCTCAGCCCAGTAAAGTCAACTAGATGATAATTCTTAGATGAGATTTAAGGGATTATCTGATCTCTGGTCAAGAATAGTTAATTGGATGATAGCCCTTAGATGAGAGAAAGATTTTAGATGAGAGAAAGATTTTAAGGGCTTATCTGATCTCTTTGCTGGAGAGTTTATTTGAATGATAATCTTTATATGATAGAAAATTTAAGGGCTTATCTGTTTTTTCAATCCATTTAAGGCAACTGGATATCTGAGCAAAAGATTTAAGAGCTTATCTGATGTCTTGGCTGGAGAGGTCAGCTGAATGATAATCCTTAGACTAGAGAAATATTTAAGGGATTCAGCATATACATTTGCACGGAAATAGGGATGTTTTGAAAAGATTTGAAGGGGTAAAGGCCTTCGGGTCCTTAAACAAAAATTTACCCAGTAGGTAGCAGAGCTGACTGCGATTTGCCATATAAGGGAGTTTCCTTGTCAAGAATAGCTGATTGGATGATAATCCTAAATATGAGAGAAAGATTTCAGGGTTTATCGGATCTTTCAGCTCAGTATAGTTAATTGGATGTTACTCTTTAGATGAGAGAAATATTTTAAGGGCTTATCTGATCTCTTTGCTGGAGAGTTTATCTGAATGATAATCTTTATATGATAGAAAATTTAAGGGCTTATCTGTTTTTTCAATCCATTTAAGGCAACTGGATATCTGAGCAAAAGATTTAAGAGCTTATCTGATGTCTTGGCTGGAGAAGTCAGCTGAATGATAATCCTTAGACTAGAGAAATATTTAAGGGATTCAGCATATACATTTGCACGGAAATAGGGATGTTTTGAAAAGATTTGAAGGGGTAAAGGCCTTCGGGTCCTTAAACAAAAATTTACCCAGTAGGTAGCAGAGCTGACTGCGATTTGCCATATAAGGGAGTTTCCTTGTCAAGAATAGCTGATTGGATGATAATCCTAAATATGAGAGAAAGATTTAAACTGGCCTTATATCATCCTTTTGAGGTTGATAGGCCATTAAACAAAACAAACAATTTGAAGTTTGTCTCAAATTTATTCAACTTAATTTTATAAGATCTTGAATGTTCATTTTTTAAAAAACAAGAACAAATAATTTGAACATCAAAAGTTAAACATTTTTGGTAACTCCCTTATATGGCAAATCACAGTCAGCTCTGCTACCTACTGGGTAAATTTTCGTTTAAGGACCCGAAGACCTTTACCCCTTCAAATCTTTTCAAAACATCCCTATTTCCGTGCAAATGTATATGCTGAATGCAAATCGATAATTGTTTATTGAAGAAACCTACCTTTTTTTCATTTTATCGAGAAGAAAAATATAGAACTTCTTGTTGCTGTTTATCTCACCCACTAACCACAGTTAGAAAATGTTATTCACTGCATACTGACTTCACACGTAATTTGCCGATTTTTCATTTTTTTACTTCCATTTTGTGATTAATATGCGGAAAATGAGTTCTGAAACCCAACAAATCGCAGAGTAATTGCTCAAAGGGAGTAAATAGAACGAATTCAGTATCCTATGCCTCAAGTCATTCAGCAGTGAATCAGATATAAGAACAGTGGTAAGGGTTGATATATAGTCCGATTTATTTCTGGCTGATAACATGAAAAAAAGGTACGTTTCTTCTATAAATAATTATCAATTTGATTTCAGTATATATATTTGCACGGAAATAGGGATGCTTTGGAAAGATTTGAAGGGGTAAAGGCCTTCGGGTCCTAAAACAAAAATTTAACCCTACTGTATTAATAAGATTTATCTCGTCATAAAAATTGGTATTGGCCATGAGAGAAAACTTGATGATTATGTTTTCTTGAAATGCTCTTCTCTCCACCAAATACTGCAAAAGAATTTTTTAGGGGTGTAATTATACACATCTCAAAGGCTATTGAAAATAACATTGCTCTTTGTTTGAGTTGACAAAAAATAAGATCTTGTCTTAAAGTTGGTCTTTTTCCTCCTCCTCCAAAAAGAAAAAAAAAACTAAAAATTGATCATAGATGAATTCTGAATAATTTTTCTGTTGATGGAATTGATTGAAGATTTTGATTATTGGATTTTATGAAAATGTTTTTTTTAAAATGAAAATTTTTGCTTTTAAATGATTTCTTATTTAAAATGTACATTTGTTTATAGTTCATGTTTGGTAAGTGAAAATAAATTTTAAAATGATAAAAGTTGATTTTCAGTGCCTTTTTATAAGATAACGAAATATTTATGGTTAAATTTGTTGAAATTTGTTTTTTAATTGTACTTTAATTGTTTTTTAATTGTACTTTAATTGTTTTTTAATTGTACTTGTTTACGTTACAAGTTTGTATGCTTTTGTTATATTGCAAAACTGTGATGAGTTTCATTTTGAAGGTTACACATCTGCTTTTCTTGAATTACAATGTATACCTAGGAATGTATTTGATTGGTCAGTTAAATTGATAATGTATTTGACTGGTTAGTTATTCTGATAATGTATTTGATTGGTCAGTTAAATTGATAATGTATTTGACTGGTCAGTTATTCTGATAATGTATTTGATTGGTCAGTTATTCTGATAATGTATTTGATCGGTCAGTTAAATTGATAATGTATTTGACTGGTCAGTTAAATTGATAATGTATTTGATTGGTCGGTTATATTGACAAAGTAGATTTAAACTTGCAATTTGCTTATTTAGTAAAGAGTAGTGAATATCTCAAACATTGATTTTAAAGAATATCAGACACATTTTACCTTTTTTTTTGAGAGCTCTTCATTGATTCAGTCTTTGATTTAAATCAATGGCTTTTCTGATTGAAATAAATTCTTATTTTTTTATATGTAATTAATATATATAAATACATATTTACAGAAGATGAGAACAGATCATTTTTCTCTCTCTTCTTTCTTTTTTGCTTTCTGTTTTTTTTTTTAATCATCTCACCCCAAGCAAGGCATTCTATTGCCACTGTTGCACAAGGGGTTACATAGGGGAAAGTGATGAGAAAGAGGGGTTAGCTATAGAAAATGTAAGGAGGAGGGTAATAGACAGATGAGGATACCGAGGATGGGGGTGGATTAAATGAAAAAAGAGCTTGAGAGAAAGGATGCAAGTTAGTGAGATAGATGTCTACTGACCTTACATTTAAATTCCTGGAGATTGTAGCTGTCAGGAAAGCAAGTATATAGAAGAGAATTCTACAGGTGAGAAGTGCGTGAAAAGAAGCTTCTAGAGTAGAAATTGCAGTTACATTTTATCAGTTTCACTGTGAAAGGGTGGGACCTAGTTGCTAATCTAGTAGCTCGTGTAAATTCATACTTAGGGGGCACCAGTGATCTAAGTTCATTGGAGTAGAAGCCATTTTTTTTATTTTCTCTTTCTCTCTCACAACCTGTTCTTTCTTTCTTTTATTCTCTCTTTCTCTCTAACAGTCAGTTTCTCAATTTCTTTTTTTATCTTTTATCACAGTCTGTTCCTACCTCTTCCTTACTTTCACTCTATTCTTCTCACTTCCTTCCTCTCTATCTTCCTCTCCCTCTCTCTCTCTCTCTCTTGCAGTATGTTCTTATCTCTCCCTCTCAATGTCTTTATATCTCTCTATTTTGAAGTCTGTTTTCATTTCTCTCTCTCTCTCTCTGTTTTTTCTCTCTTGCTTTCTTTTGCTTTCATTCTCTCTCACAACTTCTTTCTTTCTTTCTTTCTTTCTTTTACTCTCTTTCACTTTGCTTTATCTTTTTCTTTCTTTCTTTCTTTCTTTCTTTCTTTCTCTTTCACTTCTTGTTATTCTTTTCTTTCTTTCTTTCTTTCTTTCTTTTTCACTTCTTTTTAGCCCTTTCTTTCTTTTTTTTACCCTCTTTTACTTCCCTTTATCCCTTTCTTTCTTTCTTTCTTTCTTTCTTTCTTTCTTTCTTTCTCCTGTCCACCTGACCAATGTATTTCTAAAATAAGTAAATTTTTTTTTTCATTTTTATGGATTTTCCAATTTATCTCTCTTTCTTTTTCTCTCTCTTATCAGTGATTGATAAAAATCAATAATTTTCTACCGATTCTTCGAGGCATCTGTCTTGAATTCAGAATGCTCCCCATCCTCAGCCCACTTCACAATTGCTGACCCACATTCCAAAATGGAATTCTACAAAATTTCTAAATCTTATGACACTACCTCCTACAAGTTTATTGCTAAGGCAGCTTTTCAAAAATGTTCACCTAGTAGAAGGCCCAAGAGCCACCCAAAGTAGAAGGGGATTGAATGTGGTGTGTGATAGAATGAAAGAGGTGTTAGTAGAAAGTAACCATTATAAGGATATGGATGATAGAAAATGACTGACCTTTGACTTGAAGAGATTAAAATTTTAGTCATCAGACAGGCATCCTTGAGTGAGTCTGTTCCTCAAAGTCTGTGTTTTCAGAACGTGGAATATCCGTATATGGATGTGCATGGGTGGTGCAGTAAATATCGGCTCAGAACAAGAAATCGGAGAGGCGAATTCAAATTCCACTTGAATTCATTACATTCATATACACACAAATATCCTTGGGAAAAAATGAATCCGTTACTTCTCCCTCCAGCTGTGGGTTAAATAACAGGACAGATTGGTTTCTATAGCCTTGGCTGGCAACCACTCTACTGCAGAAAGCAATAGCAACCTACTGCAGGATAATCTTCTGCCTAGTCAGTCATGGCTCTTTCGAGACATGATCACCCAAGCATGTATCACGTATGGCACTTAACTGACTGATTGAATATAATAGTTGGAAACAATTAAAACTTCTATTGGGCATAAAGTGGGTGATCGGTTTTCTATTGTTATGAAGTAATAAACTGATCCCCCACTAATTATACTTAATATAATAATGTAATATAATCTATCTCTCCTCTCTCCAGCTATGAGTTAAACAGCAGAATAGATTGGGTTCTATAGCCTTGGCTGGTAACCAGTCTACTGCAAAAAGTAATGACAACCTACTGCGGGATAATTTTCTGCCAGTCAGTTATATCTCTTTCGAGACATGATCACCCAAGCTTGTATCACGTATGACACTTAACTGACTGATTGAATATAATAGTTGAAAACATAATTAAAACTTCTACTAGGCATAAAGTGGGGGATCGGTTTTCTATTGTTATGAAGTAATAAACTGATCCCCCACTAATTTCTACTTAATATAATAATGTAATATAATTGATCTCTTCTCCTTCCATCTATGAGTTAAACAGCAGAATAGATTGGGTTCTATAGCCTTGGCTGGCAACCAGTCTACCACAGAAAGTAATGGCATTCTACTGCAGGAAAATCTTCTGCCCAAGTGTGTATCACATATGGCACTTAACTGATAGTCAGCAGTGATATAGGAGAGGAAGTTGGGGAGAAACATGATCGTCCAAGCGTGAATTAGTTATAGTATTTAACTGACAGATCAGTTGAATATATGGTGGATGAAAGTGATTAAAACTTGTGGACATAACAAGGCAAGTCTTGACTGTAAAGGTTTAAGCTTGTTTTTTTTAAATAATTATTATAAAAGCCCAAGAGACACTCAAGATAGACAATTACTGAATGAGGTTGTTGTATGAACATAAGAGGAGCAGGTAAGACCTGCATACTATGAGGATATGTAAGATAGATAACAATTGGCCCTAGACTTAGTGAGGTTAAGATTGTAGTGATCAAGAAAGCACCCCATTACAGGCAACCTCTCCTGCCCCCCATAGGCATGGACCAAGCGATTCTCCCTGAGAGTAATACACTACACCTCCTCGGACTTTCCCTGTCCTCAGACCTCAAATGGAACCACTATATTGAATCCATAGCAAAATCTACTGCTAAGAAGGTTGGGTCACTATGTCGATCCAGAATGTTTTTTCCACCTGAATCCATCCTGCATATATACAAGTCAACCATCCGTCCGTGCATGGAGTACTGCTGCCATTTATGGTCAAGCACCCCTGCCATTCCCCTCAGTGTTCTTGACAAGCTCCAAAGGAGAGTCTGTAATGTGATAGGTACTGATCTGGCGACTCAACTGCAGCCACTTCCCCATCGTCGAAATGTGGCCTCCCTTTGTCTCTTCTATAAATACTTTCATGGCTTCTGCTCAGACGAGCTTAAGTCACTGATGCCTCCTCAACTGGTGTTTACTCATGCAACCAGACTGGCAACTGGGTCCCACCCATTCACAGTCAGGTTAGCCAAACGTAGACGACAATTCTACTCTTGCAGCTTCTTCTCTCGCACTTCTCGCCTATGGAACTCACTCCTGTATTCTTGCTTTCCTGACGGCTACAACCTCCAAAAATTTAAATGCAAAGTCAATACTCATCTACTAACCACTGGACCCTAGCTCTCTCCCCACCCCTGTATAACCTTCCCTTTCTCTCCACCTATGTATCTGTCATCGCCCCTGCTTTCTATTGTTCCTTTCTAACTAGTTTGTACTCCTCACTCTTTTCTAATTAATTTTTTTACATTTATTTAACCCCCTGCACATCAGTGGCGTTTCCACCTTGCTCGGGGTGAAATGATTAAAAAAAAAAAAATCCTATAGGGCAGGGGTCAGCAACCTTTCGGAGAGTGAGGGCCAAAAAGCTATGTAGAATCATGGAGGAGGGCCAAACAACTATGGCTCCAATGTCATGGAGAAGAACCATGTTATTAAATATGTGAATAAATTTTCTATGTGTTTGAAGAAAGGATTCAGTATAATTTAATATCTGATAGAAATTTTGTTAAAAAAGTATTACATCTTAAAAATAAATGTTTCATAAATCAGTACTGAAAAAAGAATTCCATTAAAATCGGTTAAAAAAACTATTTTAAATTCATTTAGAAGTACCCGCTCATGAAAGCAATTTCACAGAAAAAATGAAAGTGAGGTTGTACGCTAATTTTGGCGATCCCTACAAATAAAAAATAAAAGTAAAACACATTCTCCAGGTAAAAAGAAATAAATTTTTAATTTCGATGCAATATATTCAGACTATCACCTGTCACTTTGGTTTGGTTTACCTATATTTATATCATGTCCAGAGTAAGGTAGCAGGTCGTGCAAGATCCACTCGAGGGCTAGATGTTGCCCGTGGGCCAGGGGTTAGCGACTGCTGCCATAAGGAGTAGGAAAGAGATTGTTGTATATATGTAAGAGAAGTAGCTAAGTGTATACTATGAGAATATGTATGATACAATTGACCCTAGACTTGAAGAGATTGTGATGGTATTGATAAGGAAAGCATCCTCTCGGGAATTTGAATGCCGTTGTTGTATGAAAGTATGAGGAGGAGTTAAGAAGTACACATTATATGAATATGTAGAAAAGGTAACGGCTGATCCTAGATTTGAAGAGGTTAATATTGTAGTCTCAGGGAGTCATCTACTTAGGTGTCTATTTCCCAAAGCAGAAGCTCTCAGAAAGAAACTGCCTGAAAGAAATTTCCTTCTTACTAATGCAATATCTTTATTTTTATTGCCACGTTTACAATGTTTCGGCCATTGTTCATCCCAGCCTTCTTCAGGTGCTAGAAATTGTGAACTGAAACCTTTATTTGTCTATACTTCTGAGATGAGGTAGTATTTACATTGTTCAGACTGTTGCCCTCATCTTTATTGCCATGTTTAGACATTTCGGCCATTGTTTGTGCTAGCCTTCTTCAGGTGCAAAGAATTTTAAACTGAACCCTTTGTCTATACTTCTGAGATGAGGTAGTATTTACATTTTTCAGACTGTTGTCCTCATCTTTATTTTGCCATATTTACAACGTTTCGGCTGTTGTATGTTCTAGCTTTCTTCAGATGTGAGGAATTTTAAACCAAACCCTTTATTTCAATCACTGGGGTACATCATTCTCATTCCATGTGCAATACCTCAAGGACACAAAGCCCAGTGAATATAGGCGTTGGTTAGTTCCAGTGACTTGACTCAAAGAGTTGTGAGTTCAATACTTGGGTAAAGTAGTGGCAAACAAATAACTTAGAGAGTTGAGTTAAAGGTAGATAACTACATGGCTACCAGAAGTGGCATTGCACATAGAATGAAAATGATATCCCCTAGTGATCCAAATTCCTAGCCCCTGAAGAAGGCCGAAGTGTCCAACAGCTGAAACATCATAAACATGGCAATAAAGATGAAAAATACTGTCCAAACAACGTAAATACTTAAAATGTCTGTTTTTAAAGCCATAATAAAATTTTGTACTTCTGACAAATTATTTATACATCTGAAGCATTTTCATTATTCCATTAGTTATTCACCCATGATCTTCATCTTTGTTGTTTTTAGCACGACATCTTGTCTAATATCCATTTTGCTTTTCATTGTATAGTGATTGAGGAAGCATCCTCTTGGGAGTCTATTCTATAAAGTAGCAGCTGTTGGGAATAAACTGATTGAATTAAACTTGCTTCTTACTAATAAAATACAAAGGGATTGAGCATGGTTCATTCCTGTGTAGATGATATCGTGGGTCTTAGCTGTAAAGGTCTGAACTAAAGAATGAAGCTGATCAGAATATTTTCCATGAGAATAGCTTTAGAGTAGTAATCGACTTGTAACATTTCAACTTTGAGGAAAGAGGTTGTAGGGTGGAAAATAATTCCTCACCTGAGTAAAGGATTTTGAATTCTGTTGAGGCCTGAAAGTGAGAATTGGGCAGATCAAGCCCAGATATGTTAGCAATACTCTATTTTTTGTCTAATCTGTCTCTTGTGAAGATAGAATGTGGCAGGTTGAGCCAGGTACTTACTGAAGTGGTATGAGGAGCTGATCATGTTTCCAG